>BFEA01000781.1:534404-553471 GCA_003427395.1 Chara braunii
AGAGAGAGAGAGAGAGAGAGAGAGAGAGAGAGAGAGAGAGAGAGAGAGAGAGAGAGAGACAGACAGACAGACAGACAGACAGACAGAGAAACGTCTGATGGACGGACAGACCGACCGACAACGACAGAGAGACCAACTGACAGGTATCGACCAACAGACCAATCGACCGATCGACCGACCGAGCGTCTGAGAGACAGACAGACAGAGGATTAGTTATGGGTGGTGTGTGGACAGATGGGTGGATGGATTAGGAATGGAAGAGGAATGGTCAGGAGGGAGGGAGTGATGGGGAAATCCCAGCATGTGAACATATGGAAGGGAGGAGGACTGTGGAGCAGCACCAATGTAGATGCAGGATATAGACCACTGAAACTCTGGGTCGAATTGAAGCACTGTTGCTAATTTGAGCTATACAAATTAATGGATGGCTACCTTGATTACTCTCCCTGGTGGCACACTTCATGGCCTGGCCCCTCCAGAAATCCAGCTGCCAACTACCGTCGAATTGCTACGCTTTACTCCCACTTTCAACCCTTAGCGGGTCCAAATCGCAAAGCGAGTTGTCTAGAATGGCAGTCCTTGACTGATGCAGTTAGAACTTCCCTTCATCGAATGGAGACACATCTACACCCACTCTTCGGATCTGTGAATGAACCGTGGCCAGTGTCCAATTGTACCTCTGACCTATCCCCTTTCTTTCAGGTCATCCAACTTTCACCTGAGCAAACGGTCCATGATCGAGGGTGCCCTTGTGGGCTTAGACCTAATCCTGGATTTTGCCTGTCACCAATTGATAGGACTTCATCCAGAGGTTCCCTGTTCAGTAGCTCCTGCATACCAGTGGTTGGGTATAACCGGGTCCAATCGTGTGTGCCATGGGCTGTGCCTGGACCTGACTGGTGCACTGGTTGGGTGAAGTGCCAATCTTCTGTTCCGGGGTTTGGTCCTGCAGTGTTTCCAGCTCAAGGTTAAGTCAGCAGTATATAGGGCTCTTTGAGTCTGGACAGGCCTGAAGCAGAGGGATGCCCGTTGCTGTACAACTGGGTCCAGTAGTATCGACACAGAGACCTGAAATACACACATTGATCTGGAAAGAGGATGTTGTGATCCAGAAGGATACAAAAAAAAAGAAAAAAAGACAAAAAAGAAGGATATGTATTTCCTTCGGGACATCCGTTAAAATTGGAACGATACAGAGAAGATTAGCATGGCCCCTGGAGAGGCGGTTAATGGAAGGCCCAAAATTCGGCGAATTTTGGCGAAATTTTCACCAAAACTGTCATATTTCCGTGAATTTTTACTTTTTTCATATTTCCCTGAATTTTTACTTTTTTCTCAGTTTTTCTTTTTGCCTGTTATATATATGCTTTAGGGTATATCTGTATTCAGTTTCGCCGTATTTGAAGCAGTTACAAAAAACTTAGCAAAAACACCAGACTCGAAAATGGCGAACTCCAAAAGCTACTCCGAATAGGGATTTATAGTGCTCTTGAGTTTGATTTTTTCTTTTTTTTTTCGCCTGATTGGTTTTTTGATGTTTGTATTATGACCCTGCATAGTTTGTTCGCAAAAGTTTCGACAACATTTCTTGTAGCGACGCAGCGAAAAACCCCGAATTTTTGGCCTTCCATTAACCGCTAGTGTGCAAGGATGACACCCATAAATGGAGAAAAGAAGACGAAGAAGAAGAAGAAAAAAGGAGGATATGTACTCGGGAAGTCTAGAGTCGCCCATGGGAGACTGGGGGCCTGGAGTAGGAGGAAACTCAAATGTGGTGAAGGATGTCGGGAGGTACATCAACGTGATTGACACCGTTTGAAGGACTTGCATTTGGCAGTAATCCATATTACCATCGACATTCTGACAGTTTACACTCTGTCTCTCATCCTATAAGTGATTACGCGTCTTTGAGCAGCAGTATTTTGTCCCAGTCTGACAAAGCTTCTCTCGGAAATGGCGATGGCACATTTCTTTGCTATGCTTTTTTTGAGACCGTGTTTTCCCCTTGTTCAGTCTTTGCCTGACTGTTTTGGTTCCATTTAATGCGCGGTGGAACTTGACTGCCACGAAAGTTTGCTTGCCTTTTTGCACAGGCCTTTTGTGAAGTTGGTTGTTGGTTTCTGACTCAGGAAGTAAGGGTTTAAACTTTAAACTTTGAATGAACAAGGGTTCAAATGTAAGCCAAGTAAGGGGTTAAAACTTTTTAACCACCATTCCCTCTGAGCCTGGTTGCCTGGTGCCGGCAGCCTTTTCCTGCAAGTAGGCTGAGCCCCCAACTATGCTGCAGGGTAGCTTCCACGTTGGAAGAAATGAGATGGCAAAGGGACTAGTGGTTTAAAATGCTCGCTTTGCTGAGAGAGGAACAAAAACTCTTGTCGTGATCCTTGTGCAGGCTTGCTGCAGATTGTGTTTGGTTTGCTATTCCTTTTGTAGCATTCAGCAGAGGTAGTCAACACCTGTCCAGGGACACCACAACTTGTCCATCTGCTCGGTTAATCCCATGCGACATATCGTGGGGTGGGAAGCTTGTGCGAACCTGTCTGGCAACTCGTAATTGTCTCACGCTAGTTCCTGGTTTGGTGCTAACAGCATGTGAGGCAGAGATTTGGGGCTACTGGTGTGGACTGCTGCTGTCTGCTGTCAGTAATGCCAAAAGTTTTATTTCTCTACAACAACTTTATCCTGCAATCGCCTTGCTGCAACCTTGAACATACTTTGCGCACGGTGTTGTTTACAGAACTTGTGACAATCTGTGTCTGACAAGAATGCATTGGAATGGGCATTGTGGCAGGGTGGAACGGACAGAACGCCGTCTGGGAGACTGGTTCAGCTTCCGCTGGAGTCGAGACAGCTGCAGAAGACAACTGGAGGTTCAGGGTTTGGCGGTGATTCCGAAGAAACTGGAATGAGGACAAAGTATAGCAGAAGATTGAAATCCCGAAAGTTCCACAATGGGGTGTTCCAACATGAGCCATCAGACAGTGAGAACCCAGAAGGTTGGGCCACAATGGAGGACCTGGCAAGGAATCCACCACGCCGTTCTAAAGTGACGAAGCGCGTGGTTGACTGCTCGTCGTCTTCACGCTCGAAATTCGTTGCCAAACAGAAAGGAGAAACACACGTGCAACCACAGCAGAGTACTGTGAGTGTAATGACCATTTCAGATGACTTAGAGGGCAAGGACTCCAGGCTCAAGCCCAGGCCCTCTGGAGATGAGGGGTCTCCTCAAGTCACAGGATCTGAGCAGGAGTCGGAGCGAGCCGTGCGCGAGTGGCCAGTGCATGAGGGAGGTGAAGTCCAGCAAGGATCAAAGAACCACACTGGTAACCAATCAATAAAGCAAGCATCCGCACAACTGGATGCGACTGGTCTCCAAAGTGGCGATCAAGCTGCTTTAGTAAGTGTGCCAAGACCATCTGGAGACGAAAGGTCTCTTCAGACTTGGTCTGCACATTGTCCGCCTGACTCTGAAGAACGAGGAAGTCAGCTATATGCGCCAAGGAGACCTGCATCCTCACAAACCCGGGAGCTGGCCAACGGTGAGGGTGTTGGGGAGCAGCAAGGAACTGAAAAGTCGATTTCACTGAACGAAAGTCGAGCCAGTCGCAAGCAACTTGGGGCTAAAGACGATGCTGAATTAATCCCATTGGACATAAAGAAAGAACCCGAATGTTCCCCTGTAACTCCTACAGTTGGCCCTGCAAGCCATTCTGGAAGTGGTGTCATGTGTGGGGCTGGGGATACTGTCAGAGATTGGGGTCTGGTGGAGGACCAGACAAGGGTATGTAAGACTGGAGAGCGGCCGTGGACAGGGATCGCATCGAGAGAGTTCAGAACTGAAGGCAGAGGTTCTCTCTGCAGTCATTCTGTGGATACGAGCTCGTACACTGCAGGTCTGGATAAGGTATCAGGCAAAGGTAACGAGAAGTTGATCGACGATGTGCTCCAGAGGTCTTCCCGAGGCCACCATCACGACGAGCATGGTAAGGAAGATGTAACTGAAGCCACATCAGGGGCACTGAGGGGAGCGATGGAAATCAATGCTGCTGAAACGCTTGGTAAAGATACTGCCTTTAGACAGGGAAGTTCCCGACAGGAATTCCTTGAAAAAGAACAGACGCAAATCCACGTTGAAGAGGACTTCTGCGTGACGAGCAGTGTCGCCCGCGCAAGGGCACGGGATGAGGATGATGACTGTCTCACTGCAGTGGATTTCAATGTGTTTCAGAAGACGACTGAACATGGAGCTAATGGCATACATAACGAAAAGCTCTCTGGGCCAATAGCTCACATCCGCAGGGAAATCAGGCCCTCAAGGAAGGGCCTTTCAGTTGGGGCAGCTGGAATTGGCGGTACAAAGAGGAGCCGTCAAGTTGTTGCAGGAAGGGATGGGAACACATCAGCAGGCATGCTGGAAAAAGATGAATACTTCCAGAAAGGGGGTGATGCGGTTGTGAGCGCAGGAGTTGCAAAGGTAAACAGGAACCATGGGCCATCCGCTCGGATGGGAAGAGGTTCGTCTAGCCGAAGAGAGAAGGGGTACTCTTCGCCGAAACCACCTGGGAGAAGATACAGACGAAAACACTTTTTCAGCCGGTTTTGGCTTGCTTCAGAACAGCGAGAGCTGTGCTTGGGGCCATTTGTCAATCAGGCGGCTGCACAACATGCGTTCGAGGCACTCTCCAAGTGCGCTGGCTTTATTGGCTCTGATAGCATTGAAAACATGTCGGAACGCCGATGTGGTGTTTTCTACCGCCTTTTCGATGGAGGAACTACATACGTTGGTTCAGAAAAGGTAGTAGTTCCGGAAGAGGAAAAGGTGGTGGTGGATGGGAGGCGTGTGGCCCATAACAATACCCCCGCAGAGCTGCTGAATGGTGGCGAGGCAGTCGAGCACATGAAGGGGGATGACATTTCAAAGCTTACTCGGTGGGAAAGGATCCTCCAAGTGACAGAAAAAGCCGCAAATTCACCATCTTCAAATGGCGACAGGATGGAACGGGACAAGGTTGTCCCCTCTAGCTTGGACCTCAATGTCCCAAGCCTCGAAATGACAGCCAACGCACGTTGTGATGGATTTGAAGAGAAACAGGACTGGAACGCTGCCCATGGGAAGCATCAGGCAAGTACCGAAGGCAGGACTAGTGCAGCATTGAGAGGTGCTGAGGTGCAGACAGAGGCAGTGGCAGGAAGACGGTCCAGCGGGATGGAGTTAGCAGCGAGCACCATGGGGGATAAGCTCCATATTAATGATGGGCTTTCCAGTAATGATGTCTTGACTGGTGAGTATCCAGCGAATACCTCCCAGATCAGGAGGTTTCAGGTCAAGGAGCGGAGGAAGGGGGAAGCTATGTGTCAAACAAGACTTGCAGAAACGCAGGGGGCAACCAGAGACTCGGAGCAGGTACAGGCTAGTGATGGGGTCGACACCCTATTGTTTGCCGGCAGGGAGCAAGCCGTTAGCATTGAAAAGACAGGCGGGGTGCTGGCGGAGATGGATGGCAACCTGGTGGAGGCAGGGAATGAGGGAGAAGGAGGCCACCCAAGAGGTGCAGAGGAACTTGATGATGATAGAAGATGCACTAGGAAAAGGCACCAAGGTTCTTCGGGGGGGAATGCTGAGAAGTACAGTGTTCCAGAGGACCAGCTAGTGTGGAAAGTATGCTCAGGAAGGAAGAGGTTTGCGCATGTGATTTCCTACAGAGGAGTGTATATGCACAAAGATGGTTGGTTTTACTACCGGAGTAGAGTCCACGGGGGGTCCCGTATCCGCTACGGGCGGTACTCGACCGCAGAGGAGGCGGCACATGGTTACGATGAGCATGTGAAAAAGTTTCATGGAAAGAGTGTGCTGAATTTCCCAGAGGGTAAGAAGAGATCAATGAATGCAAGGAGCCCAGGGCCCAAGCATGCGAAGGACTGGCAGGTGGAAGGGGCCATGATTACAGGGCGAATAGGAAAGCCACTGGGAAAGCCAATGGTTGGGGCCGGAGAGGAAGGACCCAGTCTGTCAAGGCTATCAAGCAGAAGGGGCAAGGGAATGCGGAAGCACGTGGACGAGCTTGAAGAGGAGGTTGGCCTGGCAGCATCTGCAATGAATGCCAAAGAAGTTGGGCGGAGAAAGAAGTGGAGGGGAGCAGGTGTTCATGCAGTGAAAGGCGGGATGGACAGAGGGAGCCCTAGTCTGGATGTTTATCCTGAAGTTTCGATATCGGCTGAAGCAGTGCGAAGAGCGATTGCAAAAGGAGGGAAAGAGGGCCAAGGGGCTGATGAAGCACTGAACAAGTTGCTTAGGTCGTTACTTACGGAGGTGGCTCTGAAGGATGGTAGGAGGGTTGTAGGAAAGGATAACGGGAGCATGGAAGTGGATGGTGGTGGTACAATGCTAAGCGGCGATGGACTTACTGCAGGTGACAGGTCAGACCTGCTGAGGCAACGTGAAGGCCTACTGCTCCAGAAAGCAGGTGCGCTTGGAAAAGAGAAGGCAGTACCGGGCACTGAGTTACAGCCAGTGCTTTTGGGATGTGCTGGAGAAAAGAAGGCGGGAGAAAAACCACGGCGTGGTGGCCGGAGGAAGTTCAAGGGTTGGGGACGAAAAGGCAAGAGGTGTGGACCAAAGAAGAAAGCCTCAGATCTGCAGGGTTCAGACGATTTGGCAGAGGTATCTGGACATATGGAAAGCACTTCAAAGGTAGTGCAGAGGTTGGAGCATTATGGAGAGAACATGACCAGACATGCATCACCGAACTCCCCACGGGAAGAAGCAGCTCTTCGAGCAACTGCAAATGCCAACAACGTCCAAATGGTGGCTGAAGCAGCTGCGGCACGGACTAACCATGATAACCAGGCAACAGCGGAGGGGCCTGTGCCTGCTGCTGCGACACAGGATGCTTATCAACGGCAGGAATTGCAGGATGAGGGTCAGGCAGCAGCAGCACTTCTTCAAGCTGGGGGGAGATCGGTGTATGATGATGATCAACGAGTAAAAAGGAGGTGTGCGCGTGCTCGTTTTACGTCAAATATTCCTTGTGTGTGGGACACTCCTGTTCGGAAGGACTTTTTCAATCCATTCAAGGGATGCACTCCCGGTGGAATGCCTCCAGGCAGCGGATGCACGCTTGACCGGGTCGGCAGCCCATTGATAGGAGAGTCATCAATCATTCAGAGGATAATCGATGACGAATGCAGAGGTGTTCCTGCACTGGGAGGGGAAGGCTCGACGGTGCCAAGGGCACCTCCTTGTCAGATGGGCCTGTCTGAAGCAGGGGGTCGTTTCTCGCAGGAGAAAACTGAGGGTGGCGATGGCATGTTCTCCCCCCAAACCCCTTGGTTTTCAAATCCAGTGTTTCCGAAATCGTCGTTTCCATCCCACTCTGATAAGTCGTCTCCTATGCATGCCTCGGATGGAATGGAAAATCGTGACACCATACCCTGGCCACGCCACCACAGTTCAAGCTTGACAGAGGTAGCAGCCAACCCCCTCTTGGATCCTGATACAGCTGCTGCTGGACCAGGCACCCCCTCGCCACCTGTTGAGACAGTTGTGCAGGTTGACAGTGCTTCCGATAGCATGGTGACAAGTCGGGTGGACTGCGCTTTGGCTCAAGGATCTGATGTGGGTGTGCGGGCTTTGCAGTCACAGCCGTTTATCCCCCGGATGTTTCAGCAAATGTCCTCGGACGTGCCCAGAAGAATCACCAGCGATATGTCCAGGATGGGTGAAAGGGGTAGAGCAGGCGAACTCACAGAAGGAACTACAGATGACAACATGAGAAGAGGCTCAGAAGAGATGTGGAATGTGAACATTTACTATGATGGGATAAAGAAGCATAGTACTGGCTGGTTTAATGATTACTCAAATGCGTTGGACGCGAGGGATGCAATGATTGACAGGATTCGGAAGATGGGTGACGAAGAGCTGGGAACAGCTGTGCAGGGCAGCCCTGCAACAGCTTCAGGCAGTAAAAATGAAGCTAAGGGGGCCGAAAGATCTGGCGAAATGACTAACCATCAAACTATTGAGTGGGAATTAGTCGATTCAGCTGGCAACATAGTATGTTGTGGAAGCGAGGAGCTGGAGTGGAAAGAGAAACCGACCCTTCCATTCGAGAACGGGAGTGATAGAAAAGCACCTGAGGGCATTCAGCGAGGTCGTGCAGAGGTTGGAGAAGAGATACCAGGAAAGCAGAAACAGGAAATGGTTGTGGGGAGGGATGACCTGTTGGGGAATCCGGTAGAAGTGGCGAGGGAAGCAGGACCAGAGGACCAAGAAGTGCAAGAGGGGACGGCACTTGGAGAAAGGATGGAGGGGAAAAGGATGGAGGTTGGAGGAGGAGGTAATCAAGAAGTGGGGCAACTTGAACGACAGGAACGATGGGAGGACGGCAGGGAAGGCGTGGTGGAGGGAGGAGAAGTGAATGAGAGATACAGGACTGTGGAGGGAGAGCCTCTCAAGAAGCAAGGAATGCATGGTGGAGGGGCAGAGATGCAACCGCAGCCTTTGGACGAGGTAAGACATGGAGAAAGGGTAGAGAAATGGAAGGGGATAGAGAGGGCAGGGGAAGAGGCGAGGGACGGTAAGCAATGTGAAGAGAGGAACTGCGCTGGGAAGGTAGAAAGGCAAACAGAGGGAGATGCGCAGTGCCCACAGGATTCTGGGAGAATGCAGAGGAGGAAAGGAGTTGATCCCGTGGACAGGCAAGCACAGAGTGAGAAAACAGAGGCGGGTGAAGAGGAGTTCAAGGGGGCGAAAAGTGATGGACGGGGAGAAAGAGTAGTACTCGATGGGGAACGAGAGGAGAAAATCCAGGAACGAATCGAGGGAAGAAAGTTGGCACGAGGAGATGGCAAAGAAGATGCTGACAGACGTCCAGAAAATGATGCAGAGGTCAGAACGGAAGGATTGAGAGGCGGGCAGGAGGGTAATGAACCTTCATGGAAGGGGATTGCCGGTCGGAACGATGGCTGGCTGAGGAGAAAAGATGGTGGACAAGGACAGGACGAGGGGTGTGATGCCGTGGCCCTTCAAGACAGCAGAGGTCATTTTGGATTAGTCGAGGCTACTCAGGATGGATGGCGGATGAGAGACGGACGGATGCACGAGGATATGGGCGGTCTGGAGGGGCTTCAAGACCGGGGAGGCAGTCTTATACCCCCTGCTGATGCGAGCAAAGGATGGCTGAGGAAAGACGGGCAAAGGAATGAGCAAATGAGTCATCTGGAGGGGATTCAAAGCAGCCTTTCCAATCTCAGACCAGCTGGTTGTTATCAGTATCCAGAGGTGTGCCCAGATGCTGGCCTTGGTGAAGATCAAAGAGGCCAAATTGATGTGAAGCCTGGTTTGAATAGAGGAAAATGCTCAGATCACAATCTTCCGTCCATGTTGGTTGATTCAGTTGGGTCATGTTTAGTGCCTGACGAGGGCCGGACTCGGCAAGGGAACCGTGATGACAGCCTACTTCCTCTCACAGAGAAGGGTGGAAGGAGAAAAGGCCATATTCCTGCAAAGCATCGCAGGGCTCTCTGAGGTCGATCTTGTGACAGGTGATGCTGAACCCCATATTTATCGCTGAGCAAGTGCGATACTTGTTTTTGTCCACCCCTCTGCTGGTCTCTTGGTTCCGATCAAAGCTTGAAAGCGTACTGTGAAAGGTCTCAGCGCCCACACGCCGCCTTCCAATGTGCAAATCGTCTCTTGTGCACCTGGTATAGCGCCACACGTTTGGGCGCTTGCGCCTCACAAAATCAGAAGCAGCCTCTGCTTCCGTCTTTTGTGTGTTGTGAGCTGAGCCGCAGTGGGCTATTTTGACTGGTTGGTTTTGTCAGTATGTGCGTCGGACATTCATTCAGTTAGCAGGTCGCTGCAATTGTTTTCTTCCAGCAGGAAGTTGCTGTGGCATTTCCTGTTGTTATTCACGAAGTCTTTCCAACATCAGATTTTGTGTTATGCCGTTTTTTCTTCTGCCGGTTCTTGCAGTAGACAAATTCCTGATGAAGTCGAAGGCACATGACTATGAATTACCTGAGTCGCAGCACAGTGCTTCGCAAGCTTGATAGAATTGGCAGGTGGTTGGCGGGCTGTGGAAATCAGCTGAGCTTCTCATTCTTTCGTTGAAGTTTAAGGGCCAAGCAGACGGTGGTTCATGGTGTCCTTCAAGCTTTTGCGGCAGTTGTTTTCCTGTTCATCCAAGTTCTCTGCCAGTTGACGAGCAAAATGGGATTTCTTCCGTGTGTGGACTCAGATCCTGTGGTGTTCCCATTTGAGTGACGCACCGCAGAAGCTCGGTACGTCTTCACTTGATCCTTCCAGCCTCGATGGGCTGCAGATGTTGTTTGGGTTTTGCTGACTGTGTCCATACACATGAAAACTCACCAGAATAGGAAAACGTCCGGAGTGTGGGTGGTAAGCGTAGACGGACGGAGGGAGGGAGGCGAACCCCTCACAGACTGATGCCAACGTCTTTTTCTTGCGTATCGAGCCACTGTAGCAGTGTCGTTTTTTTTATTAGGTTTTTGTGTTCATCTGTTATATTGCCAGCAGTTGATACAGTTCATGTATCTGGTGTTCAATTACCAGCACCTCCTGTCCTCTGGTCATGTTTAGTTTCATGCCAATCTGGATTCTACACACACGGTCGCAGTCAGAGCTGTTTGCAAGCTTGCCAAATGGAAACACCAAGGCGCACCTGTCCTCTGGTCATGCCTGGTTTCTTGCTTATCTTGTCTTGATTTTGCACACTGGGTCACAGTAATAGATGTTTCCGAGCTCAAGAAAAGGAAACACCGAGGTGGATCTGCACGACATCGTCCGAGTGAGAGAATGCCCACCTTCACGGCAATCATTCAGACTGGTATCGCATTGAGAAGCGCCCAGTTGACTGCTAGCAAATGTAGTGAGAGAAAGGACACAGTCGTCATCGTGGTGGTGGCCGGAAAAGAAAGGACCGAGTTATAGAAGCTTCCTTAGTATGTGCATGTGAAGACTAGGAGGAGTGTCTTCAGAACTTTTTGTTCCCTTTGTTTTGGGGAATCGCAGAGGGCCAAGCTCATGTTATATATCTTCTTGAGTGACTGCTAATGTGAATTGATTTGGTGGGTCACTGTGGCACCCATGTATGTAGATTGACCATTGGTTTGAACTGGGGTTCCCTCAGGGTTTCATGGAGATGGTGTACATGCCTGATGCACATTGAAAGCGCTCAGCCACTGTTCAACATTAGGAGGCCTCCATCTATTGCTGTGTCGGGTCAGAACTGAAGCTCTATGTGCACGGTATCCTTCTTGGAGTGTGGAGTCGATCCGTCTGCAACATGTGACACTACTCCCAAGGGGCAAGGTACGTAACGAATGTGCTTGTTCATCAAGAGTAACCATCTTGTACGAGCTGGCTGTAATTAAACTTGAAGAGAAGAAGTCCGTCATTGTGATATATGTACGATGGTCATACGGAGCCGAGCAAGCCTCTCATTCTGCACAGCAACACTCTCCTCCTGCCTAAGGAAGGAATTTTGCGCTGTCCATTCATTGCCATCCTTGTAAGATGGTAGGTAGTCATGCCCAGAGGCTATGTACATCTTGTAGCTAGCGGAATAGAATTAGTGGATCCACACCAGGTCACATCAGAGGCGAAGAGGGGATCGCACATCCTTCAGCGCACTAAGGAAATGTCGCCTGGTAGTTGGAGATTCTGAGCGGGAAGTAGGATGCAGCCGGAAACTGTTGAAGCGGAATGAGGTTTTGCATGTAAAGTGGAGTGGATTTTTTCTCCTTTTCAGAACCTTTCCTTGGAGCTGGTGTTTTGATCACCAAGTCAGGTGATCAAAACCCCGCGAATCGAGCTGGACGTCATGAAGCGGTATGGATTCTCCCTTCGAGCACCTTTCCTTGGATCTGTTTCGGTCATCAGGACAGTTGATCAATAACCTGCACATCCAGTTGCACGTCAAGCAGGGTGGATTTTTTCACTTTTCCAGCGCCTTTCCTTGGAGCTGTTTTGATCATCAGGACAGGTGATCGAAACCTTGCAGATCGCGTTGCACGTAAAGCAGGGTTGATTATCTTACCCTCTTTGCCTGTCCCTGGAGCTGTTTTGATCATTGAAAAAGACAGGTGTGTAAGGCCTGCGTCTTCTTCCTCTGCGTTTGTGTACTCCCAAGTGATCCATGATGGGAAGTACCAGACACAAGTACCAGAGGAAAGAACCAGTGGAGAGTGTCAGAGGGGAAGGTCCCAGGGGAAAGTACCAGAGGAAAGTACCAGAGGAAAGTACCAGGGGAAAGTACCCAGGGAACGGTGTATTACAAGATGGTGCCAAAGGAATGGATGGCAACATTTTTCTTTTGTGATTGAAAGTTTGACTCCATTGTGTGCGTTGTGATGTTGTTGACTGGTGGATCCTGAAGGCGGAGAGCATGTGGCTGTTGGCTCTTCTTTTGCTTTTCTTTTTTTTCTTTTTTTCCCCCCCAAAAGGGGGTAGGTAACCAACCCCTAACTAAGGTTATTGTATCCACGAACAGGATTTGAAGTCACAATCTGACCGCCAACAGTATGGGTGTGTAGTACTGTGTGCCATTCCTCCTCCAGGCACATACGGACGATTGCGCTTCTTATCATCGTCGAGCAAGAGATAGATTGTTGAGAAGGATGGATGGTTTTGACATCCTCCAGCTTATAAGGATGGAGTAACGAACAAATCGGTCGCTACTGCAGAGCCTGAGCTTGGCTGCCACCAGTGCAGCGAAGTCAGTACAGCACTTCTGCTCGGCCTGCGGTCGCGCGGTGCAGCTGTTCCGGTGTACCTGTGGATTTGTTAGCAATCAGTTCCTTGGAAGTTCATCCCCCTTGACCGTGCCTTCACAAGTTCCGCGGGACTAACTGGCAAGTATACTCTTTACTGCTGTGACAGTGCTGTCATTGTTAGGTTGATTAGTTTTGGGTGTATGGAAGATTGTTTGTTTGTTGTACTTCGTTCTAGGAGATTCCACTTATTCTGAAGGTTCTTCACGTTGAGGGTAAAGGTTATGCCCTTATTCTTCTGAATACCTGCTTTGTTGTTTTCAAAAAGCCAACAAATAAGCGAAGCCAAGGAACCAACCACAGTGAGAAGAAGCAAGCCATGGTAAGAAGAAGTAAACCATGGTAAGTAAGAGGAAGCAGACCATGTTTAGAAGAAGTAAACCATGGTCAGAAGCAATAACTGTAAAGCGGTACCATGGTCAGAAGCAATAACTGTAAAGCGGTACTAAAGCCACAATGGCACAATCAAGTAAGGAGAGATGCAAAGGGTGGCAGTCAATGCCCCATTTTTGCAGACCAGGCGGTTTTTTTTTTTATTATTATGAATGTGGACCTGGAGGGGGGGGAGATTGGATGCTGGATCATTTGAATGTGCCAAAGGGGAGATTGGCTGCTGGATCATTTGAATGTGCCAAGGGGGAGATTGGATGCTGGATCATTTGAATGTGCGAAGGAACAGTGGAAAGAGCCCAGCCGTCTTATATCTGACGAATAGTTTTTTTTTTGTCATGATTTTTGCAGCCGCTTCTCATCTTTGGCATCTTTGGCTGTGGTCTTTGCTTTTGAGAATAGTCCTTGTCTTCTCCAATGGTCTTTTGTTGTTGTTGTTGTTGTTTTCCCATGCAAGAAATATGAGCGAGAGCGATAGACAGAAATCTAAGTTGCAAAATCTCGAAGTAGTCCAGATAGTCATGTACCAAGCAGAGAGCACAGTGCACCAAGATACCATCCAATTAAAGAGCAATACAATGAACTTGAGTGCCAATGCCGACGCTCTCTGGTCACACCAACACTATCGAATGCTGCTCCTACTGTCTGGCGCCCAGCGCCCAGCCTACACTACTCAGCCTATATATCCTATCTACGTTCATGTGATTGGATCACATCAAGGTTGGAGACCAATGTACATGACGTCATCACCAATGCCGACCGCCAGCATACACCAGGTACGTTCTCTCTCCTCCCCTCGTCACACCTTGATCCCCTCTGCATGCGCCTCCTACCCGAAGACATCATTGCCATCACCTGTACCACATGCAAGCTTGGCCCGGCTATGGCCGCCGTGCGGCCGCTGCCAGAGCAGCGCCCTCTCACCTCTTGGCGCCCGCGTGTGCCCTGGCCAGCAGTGCTAGCGCAGCTTTGTACGATAACGCAGCAGCGTGGCTGCATCACCTGTACAGGCCAGAATGCCCTTGCCTGGGAAGGGCACTTTCGGCCCTGTGTCTGGCTGCTTGGGCCTGGCTGGAGAAGTTTCCAGTAGCTTCCAGTCGGACCCCAGTATCTGTGCGCAGGCGCACCTCTGCTGTTACGGGCCTGGGCCCTCTACAGTTGGGCACGTCCAGGCAGGCGTCCATGGTCCAAGTGTCAGCCGCATTCTCATTGGCCCGTGGAGGTTGTGTGACGACAATGCTGCTTTCTCATTTGTCCGCGGCCAGTGTGTGATGTGTCGGCCTCCCAATGTGTCTGCCCAGGGCGCAACCAACAGGGGCCCTGGGCTCAACTGTGCAGCGCAGCTGTTGCTTCTGGAAGGAGCCAGCAAAGGCTCACGATGCTGTAACCAACTAGCGTGCTGCAACTATCTGATACCCTACATATGGAAAAATGTCGAACAGAGGCCTAACGTGGATATTCAGGCCCGCCTTCACTTAGGGCGGGCACAATGCGTGCTGGGGGCCACAGCCCAGAACACTTGCATGTCTGTAAGGTCCCCGTGACGGCTCAATCCTTGCACCCAATTGTCTTATATGTCGAGAACTCGAGAATGGTTCATTCTCTTGCCTATACTAGTGGCTTTTTTTTGCCTTTGTAATGAACCCAGTCTGGCAGATACTCCGCAGTCGTCAAACATCAATAGTCTCAATATCTGCAACAAAGTTTCCAAATCGTGAAGTGATATCTCAAACAGCATCTCATTACCATTAGAAGAAGAGAGTGGAGGGGGAGCAGACAAAGGAGAAGGTGGAAGAGATGATCAAAGATCACACAATAGTAATCCCTTCAAACCCCTCTCCTTCTCCGGGCTTCTTCCCTCTCCATGTCAACAACCAGTAGATGATAATAAGTATAGTAATCCTGAGCACACGCAGCAGTGCCACGTGGCACTTTATCTCGTGAAGACCATGAAGACATCAGATTCCAATGACAACGTCAACCTCAGGTGAGTACCGATATCCTCCATCATCAGATCCCAATCTTCCTCCTCCTCGCAACCAGTCGCCTCATGTAGACAGCGTAGACAATGCCACATCAGCAGTCGAGACAAGTGGGATACGCCACATCATCAATGAAGACCAGTGACAGCATCACATCAACATGCAATGTAGACTAACGGCAGCGTCACATCAGCATGCAATGTAGATCAGAGGCAGCGTTGTCGAGCGCATCGGTTCGGCACTGCACGAGGCAGCGCTGTCGAGCGCATCGGTCCGGCACCGCACGAGGCAGCGCGGGACCCTCTCGGCCGCGTCACGTAGGAGTTGGACCAACGTCGTCACGAACACACAAATGAAGTTTCCTTAGGCCGCTTCGGCCGAGTGCGCCAGCCATACCTCTCGCGAGCCCCTACGACAGGATAGGGCCTACGCGAGGCACAACTTACCTCCACCTTACGGGAGTTGTCACCTCCATTGGGTGGGCGTATCCCCGTCGAGCTACCAGTCCACAGTACGAAAGCTAATCAGTTGCAATCGCAGAGGTGGACCAGCCGAGGGCGTTTCTCGTTCGCTGTAGCATAGGGGGTACGCACGGTAATACGCCTCTATCGACCCCGCTCGCGAACCGACATCTTGGGGGGCTGAGGTCCCAAACACCTGTGGTGGCAGTCATTTCTTGCGGCCCTGGAGGCAAGTCCTGCTCCAGGCCTGGGCAAAAGTCAAGGGGTTTGACTTTGATGGATGCCACGGACTATAACGTCCAACCATGAAAACCTTAAAAAGCAAGAGTAGGCCGAAGGCCTCCCTCCCCCAAAAATCACGATTCGGGTATTCCCGTTTTTTCTTTGGTTGCCACCGCGGTCAGTGTTACCGCTGAACAACCGCGCACGCGTATAACTCCTTTGGTCCCATTACCTTTCGAAGCCAGGGCAGCGCTGCGTCGCACGTCGAACTTTGATATAAAGTCGCGCGGCCGCAGACCGATCCTATGCCAACTGACGATGCTAGTCATACGAGGTGATCGCGGCTCCGGCCTCGCGATATTGAATGGTTGAAGGAATATATCGAGAGGGGTCACCCCTCACGATATTGAACGGCTGAAGGACGCGCCGTTCGGCCCTCGCGACATTTTCGCCCCTAGGGTTAGGTGTCTCGATGGGCAGGGTGAATAGGCTCTGCGCGAGGGGAAACCCTCCCTCTGCAGAGTCCGGGGCTTGAAATGCCGTGGACAAGTACCTTGAGTCCCGGCCTAGGACTAACGTCCGACTAAAAGCCCCCAAGAAGCAAACAAGGAAAGGGATGGGTCTTCCGTATGCCTCTCAGCCTTAACCTCTGAGTAGGTTTTTAGCGTGGGCCCCCTTAGGCCTCGCGAACACCCACCGTAAATACACCCAAGCATACACACACAAGGGAGATAGAGTTGCGACGATCAGTTCTCACAGGCACAGTGGGGCTCCTTACGAACATATGTACATATATGAGATTGCAGGCAACCCAAATCCAAAATCCGAGCCACAGGGCCTACCTGCAATCACATCAAAGAATCGAACAACGAACCACGCCCTACACGGAGTCAACCCCAACCACTCTCCGCACGTATACCCTTTGTTTTAGTCATGCAAACCCCAATCTCCTATCTCCTGTCCAACCAACCATAATTAAATACTCAGTACCTTTGTTAAACGGCCATTCAATAAAAGTCCGGGTAAAACCCTTAAGAAACAGTAAAGTCAGCAGGGCTAAAGCCTTTTAGGTTGGGTATGGAGAGTGGGTTGGAATTGGGTCGTAGACCGACGAATCGGCAACCGACTTGTTATCAATGATAACAGAAGACGATCCTCAGGGGATCAACTGAATCCAGTCCAAGTCCTGAATCAGATCGATCAAGCTGACCTGTAACATAAGATAGGTCAACGTCCATGACTAAACCTGTAAGTCCTATGGGGAATACCCTCTATATCATTGTCTCACCCAAGCTCCAGTTAGCCAACCAGATCTAAGTCTGCTTCTAGTTAATGCCCAAGGAAAAGGTAGACCTTTGGCTGGATCTCCTCTATACAGAGTGGATTGCCAAAATTTGCCACCTGTCAGAATATAATCTAACTCCTCTAAACTCAGGAAATTTTGGCAGTGCTTCCCGTAGGAAAACTGCCTTTCCAAAATTTATACAGGCCCGAATATGAAGACTAAGTAGTCTTTGATTTCCCAATTTCAAATTTTGTCTAACACTCTGGATTAGCAAAAAATTGGGCAGCACTCCCTTTATAAAAGGAGACTTCTCATATTTCTACTAAGCCATATATGATATTCAGACAAGTTGAACCTTGGAAAATCAAATTTTTGACTAACTCCTTGGGTTTGTAGAAATTTCGGCAGCGCTTCTCGTAGGAAACGTGGCTTAGCAAGATTTATACAAGCCCAAGCATAAAAAAAAATCTTAGATAAATGCAGAAATCGAACTTAGTAAAAAGACCATCACTGAAAATGCAGGAATTGAATCTAACTCCTACAACTCTAGCACATGGCGAGCCACTACAGCAACTACCTATCAACTCAAACTCAGACTAGGTAGTAATGTCACTCAGTCACATGCAGGCCAAACCACAAAGGTAAGTACTCTCACCACCCTAAGTTAGTTTAGCAACCAATAGTTCATAGTCCTTCAGTGATGTAACCCTTTGTACCCTGCTTACATAGGGCATTGGGACTGGTTATTCGTCTTAGAAACAATGTCAACCCTCTGCCTTAGTTATACACGAACAGGTTGCACAACTACCTTTCTCTTCATTGGGCATATGACTAAGCCATTCATCTTAGAAACCATGCTCAGTCGCCCTGAACTGTTTAAATAACGAAGTTATATATATCTTTCTGCACCTTAGTCTTCAAAAGGAGGGCGTAGGGTTGGGCCATTCGTCTCAGTTATAACTCTTGATTATACTCTCTTCGCTTGTGATAGGGCTATAGTCAGGCCATTCGTCTTAGAAACAATGTCTGACTAGCCTTGTTCGCATATAGGTACATATATATAACATTATAGATAATTTTATTCCTTTGTTCTCATTATAGTCATGTGGCCTCAGACTTGGACCATTCGTCTTAGAAACAATGTCTAGTCCTTTGGCTTGAACCCTCCCTCAGAATAAATCAACCAAAGAGAGTTGAATGATTCGTCTTAGAAACAATACTGAGCTCTTTTTTTTTCAGCACACAAAAAAAGCAGAGTACCCTGGGTGTGACCCAGAGACTGTTCAGAAACCACCCAAATAATCAGCGACCAGACCATTCATTTTAGAAACTGTGTCAGGTTCTCAAAAGTCAAGCAACCAATACCCCTTAAAAACAAAGCAGCCAGACCATTCATCTTAGAAACAATGTCTGGCACAATCAAAGAAACACAGCAACCAAGCCATTCGTCTTAGAAACAATGCTTGATCCTTCAGAAAGCAGAACAAAACACAACAGTCAGGTCATTCATCTTAGAAACAATGCCCGACCCTATAAGAACCGTTCAATCGCAAGCAAAACTGTCTTCCTCCCAACCTTCCCACTGATGCGACCCCCGAAGAAACTGAAACTGCCATTATACATGCATTCCTTTAGTTAGTTTGATTTATGTTTTGAAGGTCAATCCAAAAGTCAAAATAAGTGTTGCATATAGTCCAATCAACCAATACATAGGGAGGTGTATAGACAGGGGTTATACTGAGTTTATAAGGGAAAGCAATGATTACCTCTGAGTTTCCTGGTTTATAAGGGAAAGCAATGATTACCTCTGAGTTTCCTGCCTCCAGAACTTCTCCTCGGGTTTCGGCAGAGCTCCCGCAATCGGTGGGGCGAACCTCCCACAGAGGCCTTGGCGCGGATTACGGGTTGCGATCCCGCCTGCCACCTTCCTCT
>BFEA01000781.1:553836-565353 GCA_003427395.1 Chara braunii
AGAACCAATGGACTAGACTGAGAGTAAGAATAGCAGAAGAAGAAAGTTTGAGTCTCTCAGGTACAAGAGGGGTGCACTCAGACTCGCGTGAGAGGGCCTCGAAGTCTTCAGCGCCTGAAGGCCCCGCAATGGCGGCCAATGTAACAGCTCGGTCAGTTCCCAACGCCGAACGGCGGAGTCAGCCCCTCCTGACAGACCCCCAACTCGCAGCGGTAACCCTTCCTCTCGCGTTGCCCCACTCTCCAAGCCCCTGCTGCATCAGCCCCTTCCTTAAGCTGCGGTCACGCGTCCCTAAGCAATCGTGCTCTGAATGCTGCGGCAGTCCGTAACCGGCTCAGCAGTTGCTGCTACAAAGCAAGTTGGCCAAAGGTCCGACCTTCGCACGGTCTGAGTCATAATGCGCTAGTTTTCGAGGAAGTTTGCGCTAAGTGGTACTAAGCGCGTGCGAACCTGGGAAGAGGTGAAGTTAGGGAGAGATGGTCGTGAGTAGGGAGGAGTGAGCATGGCGGGAGGGGGAAAGATGTTGCCTGCCCGTCGCGAGTTGGATAGAGAGGGGTGAGTCAATGCGAGCCGAGTGGTGCAATCGGATTCAGTAGTCGGGATGCGAGTCGAGCGGGGTGGTGCAATCGGATTCAGCAGTCGGGATGCGAGTCGAGCACGGTGGAAGGGAGGTCGGGCGCGTGAGCTAGCGGGGGAAGGCGGAGTGCGGAGGTGACGAAGGCAGTAGAGGTGGAGACTGGGATGTACCCGGACGGGAGGGTGCGTAGGGTGCATACAGAAGATGAGCGAGCTATGTCGGAGGGTTGAATCTCGGCGATGAGTTGTGGTAGGTAGAGGTGAGGCGAGGAAGGATCAGAGGTAAAGGGGAGGCAAGACAAGGCGCAGCGGAGGACGTAGGGCTCGCTCGATTGTTAGCGGAATCGAGCGAGGAGAGGGCCGATCCCCGGGTTTTGGGCCAGGGCGTATTGAATGGTGGGCTCGGAGTCGAAAAAGGGCTAGTAGATGGGAAGCTAGCAGGTTGAGGCAGTGCGCCGGAGCATCGGGGGGAGTCGGATATGGCGGATGGAGGAACTTATGGACTACACAGTTCCTAACGGGTTTGAGCGGGGGAGAATACTAACCGGGGGCTTGGCCCCGGGCAAGCCATCGAGTGAGGACGGCTTTAGCAGCAAGCTAATAGAGTAGGAGAAAGGAAGAGTAAAGAAATACGCCGGGGAGAGTTGTCATCAAGGTGCTAATGCACCTGACCGCTTTTTCGAACAGATTCATTAAGATTGGTATATCCCGTTGAGGGCAGGTAACGGGAAGATCACCGCGTGGCTAGAGGTTTACTGGTTGTCGGGCACGTGGCTCGTAGTGCTGATGGGAGTAGCCGCTAGCACCCACGTGTACGGTCGGGGTAGCAGTGTGGTATGAGCTGAGGTAGTGAGTGTATTAGGCCATTCTACTCGCAGGCATCAGATGGAGGTGGACTGCGCCAGAAGGGAAGAGAGTTGGGAGTCTGGCGATGGACGCCCCTTCGTGCTAACGGGAGATTCGGTCGATCCTTGACCGACTATCTCTGTGGGAGGCGTTGCGGGCGGGTGTCAGGAACGGTGGCTTATCTGTCAGTCGGTGGGGTAGTCAGTCAGATGTGGACTTAGTAAGCTTAGTGGGGGAGTCCACGGGGGGGGGGCTACTGCGGTGAGAGGGGGGGGGGTGCGCCGCCAAGGTACTCGTTCGTTCTGAGGGTTTGGAGAAACCTATCTGAGGGTGAGGCGTATCAGCGGTGGAGGGCTATAGACTACGAAATTCAGGCGATGGATTACGAGCCGCGGTGTACCGCTGCTGCTGCCTGCTGTGCCGCGGAACACCACCGATGTTGTTGAGAGGACATAGGTCGCAGCTGCTGGCAGTTGTTGCTGCCGCTGTTAACTACCGTTAGGCGCTGCTGCTGTGAATCAAGAACGGACTGTTCCTATTGACATTGGCCAGGCACAGGCTGCACTGCAGGTTGCGCCCAAATTGTTGTTGTGTTGGCTGTACGCATTCCATGCGCCGTCCGACTGCGCACCACCTGTTGCTAGTTGCGGCTAAGCCAACCCTAGCTGCCGCTGCGCTCATTTTGACTGTGTACAACCTATTGCTGACTATTGTTGGGCCGACACAAGCTGTCGTGGTGCCTGACGGGTGTGCATCAATCGCCGTTGTCTGCTACGGGCTGCTGCTATATGTTGCGGCTACGACTGTGAACTAAGCGCAGTTGTGGCTGCTGCGTCCCTTGACTGTATAATGCAGCCGGGTACTGCTGTGCACTATGGTTAGGACGGTGGACTGTGCGTACCCACTGCCTCTCTAGGCTGAGTGCAAACTCTGACCTGCTGTTGGCAACTGGCCGTTGATTGCTGCCTTCCGTGGGCCACTGTGCACCGCCACTGGCAGCAACATACTGCTGGCTGCTGCACTTGCGTGAACGGAAGCCAACGCGAAAAACGGTCAAAAACGGAGGAGTTACCCTCGATTTATACGTGTCCTCCTGGCGCGGGGCCATGCTAATCTTCTCTGTATCGTTCCAATTTTAACGGATGTCCCGAAGGACTCGGTCGGGCCGTGCTCAGCGGCCTACTGTAGGCGGAGGGCTATCGCACCCTCTTCTTCGCCCGACCCGACCGCGGCCCGTATACCAGGCCCCCCCCAAAAAAGGGGTAACAGCAAAAAAGGAAAAGATAAAAAATAAAAATAAATAAGGAATACAAGTCTATAGCATCGGGCCTTTAGGGGAGCAGGGGCTATCGTCGCCCGGTCAGTCCCGCAGGTCGGGCCCGCCGTCGCCCGTATCAGCAAAAGCTGAGGGGGATAGCCTTGGCGGGCTCTTAACCCCTCGGCTTCTCCTCGCTGCTCCGCTGCGCCGCCGCTTCTGCACCACCGCTTGCTGGCCTCGATCCCAGAACCTTCCTGGCAATAGCCTTACACCGTTACCTATAGGGCTAAGCCCCAACTTGGGATCAATCGGCGCTGTAGCCCATATAAAGTGGTGCAGCCCGGGGCCTAAGGTTGGGACATGCCCGCAGGCTCCTCCCCGCCTATAGACAAGCGCACAGCCGCTGCGCAACCATGCCGCCCACCGTACCACCCCACCTACCAATCCTGCAGCTGGCCAGCACGGCGAACGGGGATCCACCCCCTAACTCTCAGTCTAATCACAGGTGCTGGGTCGAGCCGGACGCCTATGTCGTCCACACAATTAAAAGGGGCAAAATCACATGCGCGCCTTGAAATCGCGCGCCCACTCATCCTACCCATTTAGACGACCCTCGCCCATACGCGGGTAGCCATTTGAACACACAAGCCTGGACCGACGACCCCTCTGCCACTTGCAAAAAAACAGGGCGGATACCCTTGCAAGGGTATTCGCGCCGACAGCGTCACATCAGCATGCAATGTAGATCAGAGGCAGCGCCACATCAGCATGCAATGTAGACCAGAGGCAGTGCCACATCAGCATGCAAGGGAGTGCCACATCAGCATGTAATGTAGACCAGAGGCAGCGCCACGTCAGCATGTCTGGCGCACAGAACAAGAAGCGCTAGCATGTTGTCTCCATCTCGTGCTGTTGTTCGCATGGCCAGTGCACAGCCAGCGTCTAGCCAGCGTCGAGCCAGCATAATGCCAGCGTCTAGTCAAAGTCAAGCCAGCGTCAAAGCAGCATAGCAAGACTAAAGGCTGACCACCTCGAGGCCACGCTTTAAGTAGCATTTTACGAGGTTGTTTGACCCCAGGTCCTGTTCCCTTAGTCATCCAGATTGCCTCACAGTCGAGGGCCCCGATTGTGTACAGTTGCGGACTTCCCTTTCGACCTGATGCTGTTTGGGTACGTGCAAAAAAACAAGTGTGTGTGCTTGACTGGTGGCCTGGATTGGGTAACTTCGGACTTTGACTGTTGGTGTCACGACAGTTAACAAAAGTAAACTGTCTTACGTCCAAACCCTGAATTTCAGTGTGGGGTCTTTTTCCCTCATTTCGGCCTGGGCTGAGGCCGGTCAAGTACGCCCTCAGACATTCTACAAGACATATGGCATGGGTTATTGGATTCCTGCCGGCCCAGTTTTTGAGTTCCATCCCAAAAAATACGTTAATTCTCAGTTAACCCACGTTCATATGCAGCGACAATATCAGGAGCAGTAGGTAGGAGTTCTTTTCTACTAAACCATCTGGCTTCAGATCGAGGTTGGGACTTGAACGTTACCTTGTACTGCTTTTCAGGTTATCCTCTGCCACCTTTAGAGAAATAACCATGTTCCAATATTCTTTCAACTCCATAACCTTCATTTATAGAGGGTGGAAACATGGATGGCCGATTCAGAAAGTTGTCACTTTCTACATAAGGTAGCAGTTTAGACGCGTGGAAGATAGGGTATGTCCTTAGGTGTGGAGGTACATCTATACGGTAGGAAGGTCCATCTTCACCTCTAATCACTTTGAGAACTTCCCATGGTCCGTAGTAGACAGGTAGTAGTTTTTTAGACACATTTTCCTCTAAGACTTAACCCAAACAAAATCCCCTTCTTGGAATTGTAAAGGTCGGCGATGTTGATTAGCCTGTTCGATCATTTGTAGTTGGGTCCTCTGTATGTTCTCCTTAACCCTTTTGATATGTTTTTCATATAAAATTGTGAATTCACGCGTACCTGGGGATAACCTCTGAATCTGGTCCTTTGTTAATGCATCAATGGGATGTCTGGGCTTTCATCCTTTATGCAGTGTGTGAGGCGCTAACAATTTTGGGCAAGTTCTCATCTCAATCAATCTGATCAGGACGGACATACATTCGCAAAAGTCGTTGGCAGAGACACTTCATTTGCTCAATTTGGCCATTTGTTTCAGGATGTCTGCCTGACGACATGGTCAACCTAGTCCCATAGACTTCCATAAACTTCTGCCATTGTAGACTGGTGAACCGAAAATCCCTATCAGAGATGATGGTTTTAAAAAATTCATACTAACAGACCCATCACATTTGAAACTTTTGGATAACTAGTTCGATTCTAGCTTCAACAGACAAAGGAATGAACATGGCAAACATCCCTTTCAGAGACTATGGTTTTAGTGAAATCATACTCAGAGACCCATCGGATCTGAAACTTTTGGATAACTAGTTTGGTTTTAGCTTCAACAGGCAAAGGAATGAACATAGCATACTTTGAGGATCTATTTACGATGACCATTACCTGACTGTTATCATTCCGACTCTTAGTGAGACTCGTAAAGTCAATGAAAATAGATTCACTTGACTCGCTTGGAATAGGCAGCGGCCTCAGTAGTCTCATTGGATTCTCATGTGAGGGTTTGTTCCTCTGACAGACAAGACAAATCCGCAAATAGGTTAGTAGATCTTCATTCATTCCTTTTCATTCAAAATGATCACGCACATCGGTATATGTCTTTTTAAAACCAAAGTGACCTTCCACATCATGATACTTCCCAATGATTACACTTTTGATCTGTTATAAATAAGGAATACAAAATCTTTTTTCGGTTTTGTCCATAAAGAAAAGTAAACCATCAGTTATTCGATATTCCGGAAACAATCCAGGTTTCTTTCATAGAGTCTCAATGATGGGACTCCAAATAGGATCTTTCTCATATCCCTTCTGTATTTGTCCCTTCAACTCGTTCCCAATATCGAGGTAGGAGACAATTGTCCCAAAGAAATTTGCACGTCTGGACAAGGCATCCGCAACCACGTTAAACTTACCTTTGATAGTTTTCAACTCAAAGTCAAAGGTATCAATAAAAGTGGATCATCTCACTAACTTATCAGAGAGTCTAGGTTGCGTCTTAATCCATTTCAAGGTAGAATGATCTGAATAGACAGTACAGTGTCTCCCTAACAAGTAGTGTTTCCAGGTGTCTTGTGTAGAGACCAAGGCATACAACTCCCTTTCATAGGTGGAGTTGACCACTTTCTCAGTTGACCACTTTCTCTGACAGAAGTCTTCTGGACATAAACTCAATCGGTCTATATCCCTTACCGTCGTCTTGCTGTAGCACATCCCCAATTCCATACTTAATGATGAAACGAAGAGAAGGGCCAACAATTTTCAAGAAAGGGTAGTGAGTCAGAACATGTTTTAACTTTCTAAACAATGACTCACAATCTTTGTCCCACAACTAAGGTTTTTCCTTTTTCAGTAATCTTCTCATAGGAGCAGCTATCAAGGAGAAGTTTCTGTCGAACTTCCTATAGTAGATTGCAAGTCCTAGGAAATATCTTAGTTCAGTTAAAGTCTTAGGTTATGGTCCAATCTCTAATTTATGTAATTTTTTTTTCTTCATGCCTTAGTCTTTCCTCGTTCACTATATGCCCTAAGTACACGACTTCAGGGTTAGCGAACTCAGACTTCTTCGAATTTTGTTTGAAGTTGTCCTCATGCAACTTCTGCAAGACTATTTGTAGGTGTTTCTCATGATCTTCTAGTGTCTTATTATACACTAGAATGTCATCGAGGTAGACTACTACGAACTGATCAAGGCATTGACGGAACAATTCGTTCATTGACCTTTAGAATGTTGCAAGCGCATTGGTCAAACCAAAAGGCATAACCACAACTCGTCGTGATCATACATGGTTCGGAATTCCGTCTTGTGTTGATCTTTAGGAGCCACCTCGATGTGGTGGTACCGTGACTTGAGATCAATCCTGTTGAAGTACCTGCATTTTTGCAACTGATCCAATAGATCGTCAATACGCGGAAGAGGTTTTGCGTTTTTCTCAGTGACGGAGTTCAACCCTCGATAGTCAATACAAAGATGCAGTTCACCTTCTTTTTGAGGCACGAATAAGACAGGGGCGTCGTAAAGATATGAGCTAGGGCGAATCCATCCCTTGTCAGTAAGTTCTTACAACTGTTTTCGAAGTTCCTCAAGTTCTTTGGGAGACATTCGGTAGATGGGACCCTTGGGAATCTTGCTTCCCGGAATGATCTCGATTGTGTGCTTAATAGCAGGCTCAGTAATTTCCGTCGGCTCAGTCTACAGGTCCTTGTACTCATCGATAAATTTTTCGATAGAAGGTAGATAAAATGAGTAACACTCACCTACTCGTTTGATAAGCATTATTATCACCTTTTGATCCAACTTCCTCTTTACTACCATCAAACGGAAAGTTGGGGGACTGATACAACAAAAAGATAGAGTAGAGTCAGAGTCAGACCTATGATATAACTTTATGGCACGTAGTTCAAACTTCTCGTCCTTGAGTTTGACAACTTTATTTTTAAACCTTACCTCTGGGTCGGTTTCCTTGTGCCAATCCATTCCCAGAATTATATCAAATGATAAGTTCTTTTTTATTAGGAAGGATATCTCGTGTAAAATTTTATTTCCCTCCTTAGTTCTAAAATGACACTTAACACGATCGATGTATTGAGAGACAGTAATTGTGTTTGTGTCAGCCAGTATAGACGTGATAGGTCTAGGTAAATCCTTTACCTTCATTCGCAGATGCAGTTTTCGAATTGCCTTCCCTGAGATGTAAGACCGCCTCGATCCTGGGTCTAACATGGCAGTTACTCGCGTGTGTGCAATCTCAATATCTGTGATTATCAGTTCACCCTTAGACTTAGTTTTCTTCGCCCATGAACTCCGTAGTGCTATGAGTTCATTGTCGAGCTCGTCAAGGGAATCGTCCAGTGAGACAGAGCAAAAAACAGTATTAGGGTGTTCTAGATGACGGACTGAATAAGAGTCATCCTCTGCCTTGAGAGTCGAAAGGTTAAAAGGGGTTCTAGGCGCCTTACCTTTGTCTTCGTTTGAACCCTTCGACTCAATAAGAGCAGATGCTACTCCTACTGGCTGCTCGCTTTTGGGTTTCGGATAAGTGGGCACCATACTATAACATGCTCCATGGTGCCACACTTGAGGCATTGACGATTGTTCATTTTGGACTGTCATTCCTCACGTGTCATGTTCATCTTTTCTCAAGGTTTCCCGAACGCAATGTCGGGGTGCTCGAGAAACGAGCGTGGCCTCCTCTTCTTCTTCCATTGACTTTGGCCTCCATTGTTGGCCATCACGACAGTGACATCACCCTTCCCAGATTCACTGTCGCCATTACATCTGCCTCCCTCAGACTTCTCTACCGTATCATCATCAGACACTGCTAACATGTGGTCCTGACGTTTTTGCAGCCAGAGCACTCGCTCACCGTACCCATCAATCGGTCCCGATTTTACCACCGATGCGTAAGACCATTTTACTTGAGCAGTTATCTGCTCTCGTTGGAGAGCGAGATCGTGAAACTGTCGATAATTAAACTTATTAGACTTGACTTCCGCCACGAGCTATTCACCAATAGGTTCGGGTAGTGCACATGAGTATATATATAGAACCTGTTTGTCCTGCAAGTTCAATCCGGGCACCTGCAAAAGACGGTCAACCTCACGTGACAAAGCATCGACCGAAGGCCAACGTTTCTGGCCAATTGTAGTGAGTTCATCAAAGGTCTTATCGGTCGTCGTTTGTAAAAAAAACTCTCCTTTATCTTTTGGAGAAATTGCTTGAGATCTAGGGTCTTAGCCCACTCACCGATATCCTCAAAACCAGCAGCATTGACTTTGGTCAACACCCATTCCTTGACCGCTCCTCCGAGACAAGACGTCGAGAAAGCGGTCTGATTTTCAGGCTCCACGGGTGCGGTCCCACAGACGTCGTTGTTATACGTAAACGACAATTTCATTTTAACTTTTTTTTTCTTTTTCGGTTTCACCACTTCTTTGATCGGTTCCTCTTTCTTCGTGGGTTCTTCTTTCTTCTCGGTCGGTCTCTCAGGTTCTTTCTTAGAACCTTCGGGTTTGTCTGGCGTAACTCGCTTCATTGCATCCTTCATTAACTTCTCTTGGGGTTCCTTTTTTATTAACTCCTCCCCGGTCGCCTCCTCAACTCCTACTTTGTCCTTCCCCTTTAAGAGTCTAGTCAATATCTCAACGAGGCAGTGTTTTGATTAATTTTCTTTTCAAGGGAAACAAGGTAGATCATGATAGATTGAAGGATGAATGCAAGCTCGCTGCTTGCTTCCTCATAATGAAAATTTTGCCTTAATTCATCCATAATTCGTTCTTCTTCTTATTGCGTTTCTTGTAATTTTCAGAACTTCTCAATCTTCCTTCTTTCTTCTCTCAGGGTGTTTTATAGTTGTCTAACATTCTCCTCCATTATCTCAACAGACAATTGTGGTTCTACCTTCTTTTATTTTTCTTTATCTTATCTCTTCTTCCTTTCTGGCTCCATTTTGTCAAGGTTCTCAGCAACATACAGCTCAAGGACTATTCGTCCTTGCTTGATGAGGTCCTCAACCTTCTTGCCAGTCTCTATTACTTGAACAACGATTTTCGCGGCTTTCAGTTCACTTTATGTAGCATGCAGATCGAACTGGTCATGAATCCACCGTTCAATCTCTGAACTGGCACCGTGTACCTCACCGAGAAACTGTTGGAGAAACCCGATCAAAGTCTGTTTTCTTGTTTCAATTTGACTACGGTTCTTTAATTCCCCCCCTTCCTCATCGTCATAGACTATGAGAAGGATAGGGAAGAAAAAAAGAGGAATGAACCGCGTCAAGACAGTGACACGCAGACATTTCCAGAGAAAGTTCATTTTTCCACACGTGTAGATGCAACAAAATAAATAAAATTAGAAGACAGGAATAAATTCAACGGCACACGCAACTCCTACAACAAGAACTAACTACGGCAGATACAAAGAAGGAGGTTCTCAATCAATTTCTAAGTCTAACTTTGTTGTATGTTTCCTATGTGATGATATCCTACAACAAATGTACAGGTACCGCAACCACGACCAGTGTGATCAAGACAACAGCACACTTGTAAGTACACACAACCACAAAACAGACAACAGGTGATTAGAAAGCCAACACAACAACACAATCAATGGTTAGCTTTTACTGTATCATCTGAAGAAACAATGTAACCCTCAGCAGACAAGTGCATAGTCTTGCATACCACGCGTCACCCCTGGCATGCCAACGCAGTCGTTCTGCCACATCAGCGACAAGGATCGGAAAGGTCTACAAGGAGGGATGCCACGCCAACAATACAGGTCTGCCACAGACTCAACACCACCATACCATGTCAGCGCATCAACAACAGGTGATAGTGACACAAGTACGTGCCACGTCAGACCATCTCCTGCATACAACATGCCACACCAGCAATGCGCCATATCAGCGGTCCTAATCTCTCCCTTGACCAACGCCACGTCAGCCCATTGCTAACGAAGCTCTCGCCAGTATCTTGAAGTTTTCAGTGCAGCCACGTCATCATCTTCAATGGACAGTTTCTCGCACGTGCAATACTACAATGTCTAGATCTGCGATATTTACCACGCGCGTTAATAAACGCGTTTCGTTTTGCACATGCGGCACCTCCCACTTACTTGGATGTCACTTCATCACCTGACAACAAACATCAGATTGCGATGAAAGAGTTGCTCCGATACCAAATTGTAATGAACCCAGTCTAGCAGATACTTAGCAGTCGTCAAACATCAGTAATCTCAATATCTGCAGCGAAGTCTCCAAATCGTGAAGTGCTCAAACAATATTTCATTACCAATAGAAGAAGAGAGTGGAGGGGCAAGAGATAGAGGAGAAGGTGGAAGAGATGATCAAAGATCACATAATAGTAATCGCTTAAAGCCCTCTCCTTCACCGGGCTTCTTCCCTCTCCACATCAACAACCAGTAGATGATAATAAGTATAGTAATCATGAGCACACACAATAGTGTCACGTTGTGAGGAAACCCGGGGAGGGGTCACCTACCGCTCGTTGAAGCCAAGGGCAACGGCGCCTGTCACTCGCCGCGCTCGCTTCAGAGGTCCTCAGCGGTCGGTAGGGAGTGATGTTCAGATCGCCTGTCACTTCTCACTTAAGGTTGGCTTTTATGTTCCCCCACTGCACACTTAAATAATACGAAAAAGCAAAACAAAGAAAACAAAATGTACAAATCTGATATGAAAGTTTGCGACTCAAGCAAAATCAATGCCAAAGGTCTCTCCTCCAACACCCGGATTAATTCTTTTTTTTTTTTTTTTTGTCAGGCATCGAGGCTGGTAAGGCCTTTCAGGACTGGTTCATTAGTTAGGGTTGCTTTCTCACTTGGCCACGTTTTTCCTCTTGGCACTACACTCCGTGGACATAGCCATTATCAGATTACTGCAGTGACAGCAAGCATTCACCAATAACATGTCAGCTCATTGAAATACAATGCGAAAACAGACTGCCCTTTCAAAATGCTGTTGGCAGCAATTATTCACCAGCTTAGCCACATGGGAAAATGTCAGAATCATGATAATCGCGAAATCCCAACGGTGTAAACATCTGTGTTGAAGTCCCCCTTCAGCGCCCAATCCCTGATCTTCTGTTGGGGTTGTCTTCAAGTAATAGTGACCAATAACATGTCGGCACGTCGAAACACAGTGCGAAAGTGGACTTCCCTTTCAGAACGTTGTTAACGGGGATG
>BFEA01000781.1:575356-593166 GCA_003427395.1 Chara braunii
AGAGAGAGAGAGAGAGAGACGACAACGAGCGTGAGAGAGAAAACGTCGATGGACCTTCTATATTTTTTTGTCAAATTTGTGAACTTAGTCTGACTTTTGAGTGATTAGAGGGAAAATGAGTGAGGTAATTCCGTGATTGTAGGGAGTTCCTACTGGAGTGGTGGGTGGTGCAGCGTTACCGGGAGCGCTCCGCTGCCCGATGCCTTGACGTGACGGCTGGCTCCTCGGTGAGGGTGAGAGTGAAAAGTGGTGGGGCGCCATGAAGGCAACTTCGAGGCGTTGATATGAGGGCGGGGTGAGAGATCAGCAGGCGGATGGCAAATGGCGAGAAAGCGATCACGGGGCATGGAGGAGCAGGCTAGAGGTGTTCGGGCGCTGCTGCTGGCTTTTCTGTTTGTTGGTGCCGCTATGCGCTTACAACAACATGTCTCACACCAAGGTCTCGTTGGAGAGGAGGAACGCTGGGGGGGAGTAAAGGGAGGTTGGTATGGAGTTAGGTTTTCTACAGGTGGGCGACGTCAGCAACGATGTCACGCCTTCATCTCTTTGGGCTACCTGTGAGGGGCGGCTGGCAGGCTCGGCGGTTTAGTCTCGCGACGTGGTTGGGTGTAATCCTGACTGCGGTCCATACTATCTTCATCGTTCGGTTATTTGAGATGGTTGATTGGTTGTCAACCACAGGCGGCCGTGTTGCTTAATGAAGGAGGGGGTGAGGTTTGGAGAGAGGGGGGGGTGCTTTTAGGGATGTCGAGGGTTTGTGTTTTTCCTCTTCTTGTTTTGTTGGGGTGATTCTWTGATGACCTTGATGAGATTCTTAATGACGTGAGTCTCAGCTAGTCTTGTTTGAATAATATCTATTAGCCCTTTTATCCTTGAAGTTTAGTATAACCAACAATTCTGATTAATCCTTACGTAATTGGGTTGCTTAATTCTGAATTCCTGATTTGATTGTTCTACGATGGTTTGTTCGATTTCGCATTACCTGTTTGATCCTTCTATGTCGATATTTTTGACGTTCAACCAATGATGGCGATTCAATATTTGTGCTACCAGTTTATCTTTTCTATGTTGTAATCGTAGATGTTCATACGATAATTTTTTCTGAATAGCATTTTCCTGATTTACGGTCTGAGCGATTTCCTGAACCATGGGTTCTGGAAATCAGAGTCGAAAGTCCGGTTGGACATCAGAATCGTTTTTCTATTGTGTTTCCTTTGGATTTTCAAAGTCATGCAATCATATTTTCGGTCTGAGCGATTTTCCTTTTCCCAATCCTTTCTGTATCTCGATGGATTTCCTGTTTTTAATGCTAATTAGTTTTTACTTGTAATAAGTCTTAGCGATTTCTCTACTTCCATTTTATTTGTATTGATGAATTTTCTGATTTCGATGCTATTTAGTGTTCACTTAGTAATTAATCTCAGCAAAAGGGTCTCAACCTGTGATGTGTCAACACCTTTGGACTCTCTAGTTTAGTCTGTTTTGGGGGGTATGGAAATCTCGAGGCTCAACACGAGCTTTGTAGGGCTTGGGCTCACAAGTATTGATCGGGGTTATTTCCTCAGGATTGGAGCTCCTCCCTGCGAGGGCTACACAAGGTGGGAGGTGTTGCCCTTGAGAGGGTAGGGGCGGTATTGTGGGATTGTCCTTTTTTGAGCCGTGCTGATCTTTTAGTCGGATCAGTATGGTGGCTGGGGAGAGTGGACAAGGGGTGCTGAATTCAGCAAGTTGGGAGGTAGAAAGGGTTGTTTCACTTGGAGGGGGTGGGACAAGAGGAAAGGGGGAATCTAGCTCTTCGGGGGCATACTCTAGGGGGAATTGTGTGCTGCTGAGGAAGCGGGAATGACCGTTTAGGGGGCTGTTCTGAACTGGGGCCGGTGTGGTGAGGGGGCACCTTCCGGCGGAGGCAGTGTATGGACAGAGGGACGTTTTTGATGGAGGAGTAATCTCCGGTTTTCTTTGTGAGTTCTTCATGATTGGTTGAGCTTCGATTAGACACCGGAACCGCTACAGGATGAGAGGTTATTTTTCCCTCCCTTCCTCTCGTTTTGTGGAGGTAGAAGGGGTTTTCTCTGCCTTTGTCTGAGTCAAATTTCTCTGAAGGAGGGCACGGGGGGGGTTAGAACCGGAGGATGGAATTTAGTTAGGAGGTCTCAATGGAGGAATGACTGTTAGGCAAGTAGGTCAGAAGAACGAAGCTGGGACGACACAGGCCGGTGTTGGAGCTTTGGCTCTGTGACCTGGGGGGAGCTTGAGGCTTGTGGAGTTATGCTGAGGGAGGAAGGCATAACCAGATCGCTCGACGAAGCGGACGCCGGGGTATTAACCCTGTAACCTGTTCAGGGACTTGCTGTTAAGGGTAGTGTGGAGGGAGGAAGACACTTCCTGTCCGTCAAAACCAGGTTGGTCAGAACTGGGGAAGGTTGCGGTGCCCTGTTACCCTAGCATGAAGGGGGTGTGAGATTAAGTGAGTTCTGGTATGAGGACTAAAATCCTGGACAGACTTTCCGTCTGTTGAGGGGGGAATTTTGGATAGTAGGCTGTTTCTGTTTTGACCCCCCGCTCATATAGTTTTTTATGCCTTTCCAGATATTTTCAAAAAACAAAAGGACTTAGTTACTGCGGCTTGAGTAACCTAGCATTAGGTCGGTAGGTCAGCAGTTATCCATGATTTTCTTAAAAATTCTTCTGAATTTCTGTTGTAGTTCTCAGATTGTTCTTATTTGAAATTCTTAGATTGAGGTGAGTGGGAGAAGGAGATGGTGGGTATCCATGCGTCCTACTAGCGAAGGGGCTAACTGGTAGGATGGGAATAGGGTACAGCAGCAACGAAGATGGTGGCTCTGCTGCAGTAAGTCTTGCCGGAGTGGGGTACAGGGATTGATAGGGGATGTCTGAGCCTTTTTCTGAATTGTGCATATGTCTTTGTTTCTGAAAAAAAGAGGTGAGTGGGAGAAGTAGATGGTGGGTTATCAAGCGTCCTACTAGTGAGGGGGCTAGCTTGTAGGATGGAAATAGGGTACAACAGCAGTGGAGATGGTGGCTCTGCTGCAGTAAGTCTTGTCGGAGTGAGGTAAAGAGGATTGATGGGGGGGCTTCTGAGCCATTTTAGGAATTTTGCCTATTTCTGACCTTCATAGTAGTAATTTTCTATGTAGCTCATTTTTTTTATAGCCAAAGCCGGGTAATGGCCCCGATATCTCAAATTTTCCAGATTCTATGTAAATTTCCATATGGGACGCTGGGCCCGGTTCCCAGCACGTGTTGCTTCCCACGAATAGATTGGAGCCTTATTCCCATTAAAAAAAAAAAAAAAAGTCTGACTTTTTATCACTTTTATTTGTTTGGTTTTTTAATTCATTTGTTATTTTCATTGGTTAATTTTGGCTTGACAAACTCACAGACAGACCTCATTCTGGTATCAAAGGACCTGGTAGGCTTGATTACTACGGCTGAAATGACAACAATCAGCCCTTGCAGATCCTTTGATCACAGAATGATCACACCCATATCCAAAGGGGAAATATGTCAATACCGTTTCTTCTTGTCCCCAATAAACTAGTGGCAAAAACATTAACGAGAAGATTGTTGTCGTTCATGAATCTCCTCATACACCCTGACCAGAAGGGTTTCATGCCCAACCGCAGCATCCGAGACTACATAATTTAGTCAAGGAGACTATCAAGGACACTCATCAGATAAGGGTCCCGATAGTGGTGCTCTTCACAAATTTTGAGAAAGCCTATGACCATGTTGACTGAGACTTCCTAGACATGTGCCTAACAAGGATGAACTTTGGGCCTGTCTTCAGCCACTGGGTGCAACTTCTTCATAGGTCAGCCTCAACTAACATCATGTTGAACAACCACTTGGCATACCCTATTGCTCTCCAAAAACCCATGCGCTGAGGAGACCCAATAGCGCCATTGCGATTTTTAATTGTCATGGAATCTCTGGCCTCACTTATTAGAGTTCACCCCAGATCCATAAAGATCCTAGCTCGGATCTGCCAGACCACCTAGTCCTAGTGACGTTGTTGTTCGCAGATGACCTTACGGTGTAGATCCAAGCAGACGAGCAAAGCCTTCAAACATTAATGGATGCTGTACATCGACTCTCACTAGCTACATATATGAAGGTGGATTGGGGAACTAAAACAGAAGGGTCGTCGTTACACCCCCTCGACGACACCCCCCCCCCCCCTGGAACCGCAGGTCTCATGGGCTACAAAGGAAACACCAATTATTATTTTGGGCATGAAGCTAAGAACGGTGGACCCTCCACCGGACCACGGGGAGAACCTGGTGAACCTTGCGATTGAAAGGTTGGGTAGGTGGGAGAACCTGCACACGTCTCTTGCGGGACGGGCAGTGGCAATTAACTATGTTGTCCTTGCAGCAATCTGGTAAAGCTCGCGGTATGGCTCTTAAACTAAAAGAAATACTCCAGACTTAGACGAACCCTGACGACCTACCTATGGAAAAACAGTGCTAAAACCCAAGGATCCTTGAACCGGGTATGATGGGACATACTGGCAGAGCCGAGATCCAAAAGGGGGCTAGGGATACTCGACCCGGAAAGAGAGAGCGAAGACCATCATTTTCAAATTGCTGGTCAGACTCCTTATTGGTAATGACATCATTTGGGCTTTGCTGGCCTGCTTGCAGATCGCAAATTTGGCTCCGGAGTCGCTAGCCGAAAACCAGGTGCACCCCTTCCAATGGCTAACCAACGCGCGTTGGTTCATACCTTCTCTCGCACAACGGCAACCGCAGCCAGAAAATCAGGCACAAGCCATGAAACAAGATATATCAAAGGACCCCCTGTCACCGTCCGTGCTCAAACTCTCGAGAAGCATGGGACCAAAATAGAAACGGGCCCCAGTAGGTGCCACGACCTATGGCGACAACCCCTCTTTTGCAAACCCCACATAGTTGCCGAAACAGGGATCCCCTTCTCACTCATCGTGAACTCTCCATGACTCAACTGGGTCAAACGAGACATATACACAATAGGCAGCCTGTGGGATGTGGAAAGAGGGGATTGGATCACATCCGCCCAACTACAACAAACGATGAAATATGCTAAACATATGGCCACCAAACTGGGCACTTTGCGGGAGGCCATACCACTAGCCTGACAACTTGCCCTGAAAAGAGAACCCTCCGTGCAGCAAGGGGACTGGGTGGTCAAACACACAGACCTGCCACTGCCGCTGGTGGTCTACAGAGTGCAGGTGAACGATCAAGGATCCCGCACCCTACAGGCCCACGAGCTGGGGCTACCAGGAGCGAGGATGTTGCTGATCACAAGGAACGAAGAACTCGACTGCGAAGAAAACTGGGAGACCCTCATGCACATAAGAGTGGTGGGCGACCACAAAGAGGGGCTCTTCGTCTATTAGTCCTCAATTCCGATTGCGGGCCTGCCCTTCGATCCTGGTGAGTGGGAATGGGTGAACGGGAAACCAATGCACATGTGGGATTACACGGTCAAAGGTGGATACAGACAAACAAGACCACAAGGGCCGGTCTCCCGCCGAGGACCGCCGGCAAAGCCCGGCCTGCTCCTCGCGCGACACGTCACAATAGGTCTCCCTGTCATCTGACATGGCCTCTCCACTGATCACGTGCACGCCACGTGGCGTGTTATTCGTGGACCTCTTCGGGTGAGGTCAGTAAGGAGGGGCAACACTAGGAGTGTGTAGTAGTGTGTGACGTGGGGTGAAAGATACGAAGGGGTGTGAGCGGAGTGGCGGATGGAGATGGTGCCTTCGAATGAGATGCGGACAGGAGCTGCCGAGTGGTTCAGCACTGCCCAAGCGAGTGCCGGACGTTTAAGCCAGATGGTGGCGAAGTTGCGAACGACTGTGACCGAAAGAATGGAGCCGTCGATGTCATGTATCCGGAGTGTCCAGCAATCCATGCTGGAGATTGTGTGGGGGCTGGAGGAAGGGCCACCCCCCCATTTAAAAGCATTTACAGATCGGCCACGATTGCACGCTTTGATGCGGTGCTGCTGCGAGGAGCTTCAGGAGGGGCAAGGTCTTTGCGGCGCGTTGGAGGAACGATTGTTTGAGGACGATGACGATATAGCGGCTGGCCCTCATAACAACAACACCAGTGCTGACGATGCTGCCAAGACTGACAGCGGTGACGACGATAACCATCTCATCTACATCGCTCAAATCTACAATACCAACAATCTCAATAACAACAACGAACTGCCGGTGCCTGTAGCGCAGGTCGCAAATAACAACTACAACAACAATAATTGCACTATGCGTGACAGTGGAATGGGAGGAGGGATCTGCAGTATATGCGCGCCTGGGAATGACAACGATTGCAACAACAACAATAGCAACAGCAATACAGCCGGCGATAACAAAAATATCAACAACAAAGATAACGATAACGATACTCACGGAGTCGTAAGTGTGAATGGGCAGTCTCTTCCCCCCTTCCCCCGCCCTCCCTTCTTGTTTTCCGTCCTCTCTTTCTTGGGGATTGATCGGGGGCATGGGCGAGTGGGTTGGATGAGTGGAATGCTTTGTAAACAGGAAGACTATGCGGGGACGTGGGGGGTGGGATGGTGGCGCAAAGGGGTGGGATAGTGATGTTAATTGCTCATGGGTGGTTTACCGATTTGCCAAGTGGATTTGGCAAACTGAAGGTCTTGGGACTCTATAGAATATAGAATTTGCCATGTGGCAGGGCAGGTGGTGCAGTGAGGATCGGCACCCGGGCTGCTAGCATGATTGGTTGCTGCCTTGCCGCATGGGGATTGTGATTTCAGTTTCATCAACTGTCTCCTGTTTTACCGCGCTTTGGTCTTAACTGGTTAGCTAGGGAGAATATAATTTTTGCTATAAACATACGTTTTGCCACATGGCGGGGCAGGAAGGTGCAGTAGGGTTAGGCATCAGGGCTGCCTATGCGATTTCGTCGTGTTCTGCCACGTGGCTGTTTTGCTATCATTTCTCGCATCAGTGCCTCCTCGCTTGAGTGGATTCGTACATTATGAGGATTGTGGGGGGGACTCTGGTGCAGGTAACCTTACAACAGAGATGGTCACGTGGTATGTCGGCTTACATACATTTTACCGCGCAGTAGGGCTAGTCATCAGGGCTGCCTACGCGATTTGGTTGTGCTCTGCCACGTGGCCGATTTGCTATCAGTGTCTCCTCGGCTGAGTAGAATTGTGGATCATAAGGATTGTGGGGGGACACTGGTATAGCTAATCTCATAATAGAAACTGTGATGGTGAAACCGGATTTTGTCCGGAGTTTTGCTATAATTGACTTCCTGATTCCCTATTCTGGATGCCCCTCCTCCTCATGGCGCTGCATGAGTTTTTTTCATGATGAGGGTTTCAGAGGAGGGAGATGACTTTACATTGTGATGGGCCCCTTGGTTGAGGGCAATCAAGGCTGCTCATCATGCCAATGGTGGGTGGCTGTGTGTCGGTTTGGGTGATCACTTATGCTTGTAGTAGGATGGACACGTGGCATGGCGGTTTACAGACCATCTGTTTCTAAAATGTTAAGGGACGCTGGACCCGGTTTCCAGCAGGTGCAGCTCCCCACCAATAGATGGAGCCTCCCCGAGCATGCTTCTGCTCTTATCAGCACCCCTAGCATTCACTCGGGTTGTTAAAAAAAAAAAAAAAAAAAAAAAGAAAGACCACAAGGGCCAATTGAGCCTGCCATAACCGCCAGATGGGCTTGAGACTCGCCCATTGACCCGGCGCACCCTGGCACACATACGCTACAATCATGCCCACCAATCTTTGATCGCTGCAGTGGAAAATCCTGCACCGATGCCTCCCCACGCCAGACTGGCTGGTGTTTAAAACTAACTTGGAACAGAAAGGGTTGTTATCCCCCATTTGTTCCTATTGTGGTAGAGCCTCACCCCCAGCCCGGGCAACACTCGAAGACTGCCTTCTGGCATGCCCAATGGTTGCCCAGATTTGGCGGTGGTGGGACGCAGCCTTCCCCTCCCTCACCTCCTACCACATCCCTTGGGACCTAGGCCTGCTATTACTGGGCAGGAGCGATTACACCCTGAGCCAATGGCCTGCGTTTGCAGTCAACCTGTTCTCGCACACAAGGCTGCACATACAAATGTTGGCCTGACGTGCAAGGTGCTCCTTTGAAAGGAAGGACCACCAATTCGGCCTGCAACAGGCCCAACAAGCAATAGAGAAGGTGATTAGAGCCCGAACACACGAAGCTGGAAGGCCATGAAACAAGAATACAAAAGTGAGAAGGAACCACAGGCCAAACTGACCATCAGAGACACTTATTTACAGACATGGTTCGAACATCGAGCACACATGAAGTAGGAAACCCCTACAGAAATTCCAAATCCCATACCTGCAAACTAACTTCGTCCTTATTCCAAACCCGCCACCGCCTCCCCCGCCCTCCCCTCCACCCCCTGTGCCTGCCCCTCCCCCCCCCCCCTTCCCCCTTGCACCCCCCCCCCCCCCCCCCCCCCCCCCCCCATCCCCACCCATCCCCGCCGTCCCTCCCCCTTCACCCCGACCAGGTGCGGTGGGATGAAGTCAGCAAAGGGGTATGGAAGCCCCACAGACCTTCACGCGTGGGAGGTCCATGATCGGAAGGACCCCAATATTCGCTGGATAACGAGAGATGGTTAACGGGGGGCCAAATATTCACCACTTTCGCTGGCAAGTTCGGTGCGAAATTCATTGAAAAATTCAAAAACAAACGATATGGGCCCATAGTGCAAATAAAAAAAAGAAAACAAGCCAAAGAAAATGGAATACTCCTGATCGGTATTAGTGGAACCTATGACCAACATGGGTGTGAGTGCGATCGCGAGTGGGTTGTGTGTGGTGTGTGGGAGAGTGTTGGCCATAGCCACTGCTGCTACTCGATGAGGGGTGGGGGAAGATGAAAAAGGGAGACGCAGCTACTGGCAAGTCTCGGTCTTTGTGTTAGCGAGACCCCCACTGGCGGCCCCAACCCTATACCCTAAACATTAGGGGCAAGGGGTAACATGAAATCTCCCCTTCACAGTGAGAGGAAACTATGCTTGCAGGGGTCCCCTCTAGATAGCCTTAGGAGTAGGTAGTGAAAGGCAAAAGCAGAAGTTGAGAGAAGAATATAGGGAAAAAAAAAAACTCTAACACAAAAACACTGTCTGACTTAAAATGAAGCGTCCAACGAATTCAACGAAATGCCAACTTTTTCATTATTGATCCAAACATGTCAAAACCAGACACATGATGTACCCTAAAACACATATATGTCAAACAAGAAGAAAAACAAGAAAAAAAACAAAAAATCAGCACAATTTGATAGTTTCGGTGCAAAATTCGCTGAAAATAACACCCTTGGCCGGTTACTGTGCTTGTGTTTCGAGTCTGCAACCTACGTACACTGAAGAGTAATTGTGGGTCTAGTGATTTGGCGGGTTGACGTTTTCAAGGTATAAAGTCGTACTTGCGGATATAGTATTTCCTTTCGTTTGAACGACAGCAGTACGCGTAGGACGGCTAGTGGTAGCGTTTGGCTACTGCAAGGAGAAGTAGTGGTTCGTAGTGACGCGACTCTTGTCGTGGTTATTGCGATGACGGTCTGAGGAAAGTGTTGTGACAACATTGTCGTGAACACCCTGTCGCGTCCTCACTTCATCAGTGTTCTTCATGACGACACAGTTAACCCACCACTGGTTAATGTGTTTTTCTTTCGGACGTTAAGATGAATGTGGATTCAGCTTTGATCTCGTTGCATGTCGAAATCATGTCGAGTGTATGTTGTTGACTGCTATCTGCGGTTCATGTCAGTTGTTGTTCCTACACTAAGGATCGTACCCTACTAGGAGGTTATACCTAGATGAGGTGGCAATTTTTTAGACAAGGGAAGTGGGATATCACGGTGTGGAATTACGAAACTCATTGTAAGAGTTAGGTGGTGAAGGTGGAAGAAGAGCAGAATTTTGTGGTAGCAAATATGAGTGACTGAAGTAGTGGTCAGCCAGGATCACGGGAAGGATCGTCGGATGGGAGAAAGTGTTGTAAATGCGGGGAAGGGAAACATTTCATCTGCAAGGGTGCAGAATTTTGGCAGGCCAAGGCACGTGGGGTGCCCTTTGTGCCCTCCGCATATGTACCACTGGCGGGAAGAATGGGAAGATCCAGTGTGACAACAAAAGATACGACAAGAAGAAGTAGATCCGTCGAAGGTGGAGGAATGGAAGGGGATACCGACAACACGAATGCCCTTATAAGGGAATATTTGGTGCAAATGGTGTTGGGGAGGAAAGCCAAAAAAGGAGAGTGAAGAAGAGGAAGAATAGAGAAGAAGGAAGTTGGAAAAGTTGGAAGAACGGAGGCGTGCGGAAGAGGAACGGGATGCGAGGTACGATAGGAAAGGAAGAGTAAGCTCAATCAAAGAGGATAAATAGTGGAGGAGGAAAAAGAAAGGTTAAGGAGAAGGATAGTAATCATGACACAATCGGATGAAGAAGAGATAGATGATGTAGAATTAAAGTTACTGAGGAAAAAGGCGGCAAAGCTGAAGATCAGTGAAAAACGAAAGAGAGGTCTGAAGGTGGAAGTCGGCAATAGCCCTTCAATGATCACACCGGAAAAGAGAGTTAACACGAGACTGTCAGATGATGCAAAAAAGAGAATTGGTGAATTGAAGAGCGAGGCAAAAGGAGAAGCGGAAGCATCGGGGACGCCATGAAAGATCGACTTGTCGCTGAAGCACATCATGGCTTCGTGTGGAGTTGGAGGGAAAAAAAAATTGAGCAAGAATGTAGGGACTTCTATGACGCCCTAAGGATTGATGAACTGAAAGAGGTGTGTAAGAGGGAGAAAGTGGCGTACGGAAATCGGGAGCTAGCCATCAAAAGATCGGTAATCCGAAGGTCATTAGTGGCCTACGATCCAACACACCTACCTTTGTCGGGAACTCCTAGGGGGCATACCAGGTGCGCCCAAGGATGGTGTCAGCAAAGGAAGAGGTGGAGGTTAGTCCACCGGAGGACACCGATTCTGAGGACGAAGAATCTGAGTGAAGACAATATGACTACAGAAAAATGGCGCAAGAGGTTTGTAAAAGGCGTTGGGAGAAGGGCGGTAAGAAAAAAAAGGAAGAACGTGTTCTGAGAGCTGCAGTTATAGGCTTGGTGTTGTCAGGTGAAGCAAAGTGGGGAAAAAAATTTGTTAACTATTGGGTTGACGAAATGGAGAAAGGTACGTTTGACTTAGAAAAATCAAGGAGCTGCGTCTACGTGCTGATTTCGCCATGACATAAGCAGGTGTACATTGGGATGACGGAGAGAGACTTGTGGGCAAGATGGAGAGAACATTGTTGTCAAGGTAAGAGAGGGGAACATAAGAGGAAGAGAGCATTGTATAACTGGTGGGGAAAGGTGGGTGCACACAAGTACGTGGCAATACCATTGTACACTAGTGAAAATAAGGAGTTGGAGGCAGTTGAAAGTACATTGATAAAGCACTGGTACCCTGCTTTGAATTCAAGACCGGGAAAAAATGGGAAGGAGGCGAAGAAGAGTAGAGGCAAACCTGAGAGGAAAGAACGAAGAAGTACGGAGAAGAATGAGCAGAAGGGTTATGAAAGTGGTTCGACAAGAAGTATCGTTGGAATTCAGGATAAGTCTACCGGTTTTGTGACTGTGAAGATCGTCGATCTTTTGAAAAAAATTGTGAAGCAAAAGAGGAAGGGTGAGGTTTGTCTGAAGTGCAAGGGCGATGATACATGGGCGGATGGATGGCGGGTGGTAAGGAGAATTTTCGGTGAAACTCGTGTGGAGTTTGGAAAAAGGACCAGGCCACTAAGAAAGTGTAAGACCCTCTTCGAGCGGGAAGGTGAGGTCACTCTACGCCAAGTAACTGAAGCTTCACCAGCAATATTAAAACTACGAGATCAGATGATAACGATGTTTAAAAATAAGCAAAAGCAAGTTGAACTGAAGAAGAAGAACTTGGCGGAGTTACCAAAATACTACGGAGCTATTAAAGCATTCACGACAAAAAGAAGTCGATCATGAACAAGGTTTATAACATCAAGGGCAATTAAAGACACATTTGGGTTAAGCGTACGGAAGTGAATCATAGCAAAAGTGAAATACGATGGGAGAATCAAGAAAAGCGAAATGATGAGAGTGATTAGAAGGAAGACAAGGGGATTGGATTTGATAAAACCAATGAGGGAGATGGTAAAGCGACGAGCACAGGTAGTATGGACAAGATGCCCGAATGTGGGTGACTTGATCCAGAACCATCGACGGACGTGCATCCAACTGTATTTGTGTTGGAATGCCCTACCCCAAGAGGGATGGGCACATGCATTTCCGCATTGGAGAATTGGATTGGGTTCCGGGGATTGTCAGGGATGCCAAGAATGTACCACGGCAAGAAGACGAGCAAAGAGCGATTAAGTTGCCAGAGGAACTGAAGGAAACATTTAAGAATTGGGAGAGGGAGGTCGGAGAGACGATTGAAAATGTTGAGTTCAGCGGGGAGGAAGTGGAAAGTTGCTTTGTGGAGAATAGGGGTGGAGAAAAGGAGGAAGTCTTAAAGAAGTGTTTTTTGTAAAGGGGCGACTGAAAGGCCTTGTGCTCGCACTGCTCGACAAAAATTTTGGCGACACTTTGGTAATGTGTTCGGCCTTGTACGCGGAAGGCATGGAGGCGAACTTCTTTGAGAACGACAACTATAGACTCTGTGAATATAATAAAGGGACCGAACTGAAGATGGCTCTGGTGGAGTACGACAAACGAGGCTTGAGCTTACACGGAAAGTGGAATGGAAAGGGGAAGGTTGGTAGTGTGTATACCTTACCGAAACATAAGGATACCACTAAGTTCCAACCAATATGTCGAACCTTCGACGAACCGTCGATTAGGACTTGTAAGAAGGTAGAACAGGCGATTAATGACTTGCTCTTTGCGTTACTGGAGTCGAATCATTTTAATATCAAGTCAGTTTATCAGATGGAACAGAGATTGGTCAGGATTAATAAGAAACTAGCGAGATGTGGGAGGGATGTGAGAGTGATGGGTGCCTCGTACAATGTGAAAGACATGTTCAACAAGTTACCGCACGACGTATGCTACGATTCGCAGAGCGGTAGATTGGGTGATCTTGTGGTTTTCAAAGATGGGACATCATGAAATTTTTGTTAAAAGAACGGGAAGAGGAGCGGTATTGAGCAAAAGTTGAAATTTGGAAGGGTTTGAAATGATGACCTTCGCGTATTTGAGGGAGTTTGTGTCCTTTGAGTTGTGGTTCTGCTTTACCGAGGTGGGTGGAATTCTAATGAAACAAGTTGTTGGTATACCAATGGGAAAAAGCTCAAGCCCCCCATTGACATGCCCGATGTGCGCTAAAAGTGAAAATGATTTCTTGATCTCATTAGGAATCCAAAAGAGAGTGGGGGGACTTCGCTTCATTGACGATACCTCCATCTTCGTGACATTTAACCCGAAGAGGGAGCAGTCAAAGACGAGTGCGATCAGGATCATCAGGAAATTTGAGGGTTGTTATGATAAAACACTTTCGCTGAAAAAAACATACGAGGTCGAGGAGGAATGAGTATTTCTTGGGTGTAAATTAAGAATTCAAGACAAGTGTCCGTATCCGGGGATAGTTCAGTTGATGAAAAACGCGGAAGAGTTGAGAAAGGGGGTAGATCTTCCTTTCCAGATTTCCCATGACTTTTCTTCATGCACGTGCAAAAACGCACGAAGATAGACAGTTGTGATCAGTGCATCGCATAGGAGACATAGGAACTCAAGCACTAGCATTGAGATAGCTAACACCTTCGTCCTGATGAGAATGGAGGTGAGGAGAAGAGATTACCTAGAGGATTGGTTCGACCGTGCCCTAAGGAGTTTTTGCAAGGACAAGAGTCCGATCTGGAAACTGTTCGCAGTACTGTTGACTGACTGTAGGCTGATCTTCTGAACTTAGCATAGTACGATGTTTGCGAGAGGTTTGTTTAGACTGGGGAATTCCCCTATGGGCCTTAGTTAGGAGAGATTAAGTAATAGTTAGAGTCGTTATGGGGTTTTATGGGGTTGCTTTGCTTTGCCGAGTTTCGAGTCAGTGACCTGTCAGCAGCCACCAGACTCTTAACCCTTTGTTTTTTTGTTTTGGTTGGTCGTTGTTTGGTTTGCAACTTTGAGACTTCCGGTAGGGGCTTGAACTTGGTACCTGAGTTTGATTTGCGTTGTTTGTTTTATTGGTTGAAAATTTGGCTCGATTTCGAACCTTTGAGATGCATGCACCTGCTGGAGGGAAAAATCATTCGCAAATTCGATAGAATCTGTGTATCTAGACTGAATTTTAGGTCGACTATTGTGCTTCTATTTCAAGTGTGCAACCTACGTACACTGAAAAGTAATTGTGGGTCTAGTGATCCGGCGGGGTTTGACTGCGACGAGTAAATTAGGACTAAACCAGAGAGATTGACGACGTTTTAAGGTATAAAGTCGTACTTGCGGACATAGTATTTCCTTTCATTTGGACGGCGGCAGTACGGATAGGATGGCTAGTGGTAGCATTTGGCTACTACAAGGAAAAGTAGTGGTTCCTAGTGACGCGACTTTTGTCGTGGTTATTGCGATGACGGTTTGAGGGAAGTGGTGTCGCAACTTTGCTGTTAACACTCTGTCGCGTCCTCACTTCATCAATATTCTTCATAACGACACAATTAACCTACCACTGGTTAATGTGTTTTTCTTTCGGACGTTAAGATGAATGTGGATTTAACTTTGATCTCATTGCATGTTGAAACAAAGCTCAAAGAAAAGCGGGTCCTGGGGAGGGGAAGATTGGAATTGGGACAGGGGTTCCAAGTATGGGCACCGGCAATGGGGACAATGGGAGGGGTGGCCATAGTGATGACCAAATTCTTTCAAGGGCAGGTGCTTGACTACTTCCTGGATACTCAAGGACGATGGGCATGGGTTTGGGTGGAAACAGAGGGGGAAAGATTGCTAGTGTCCACGGTGTACGCCCCGCAGGAGACGACACAAAAAAAATGGTTCTGGCGGGATGTCCCAACGAACGTTCCGGATACGCGGAATTCAATGATGATGGGGGACTTTAATACTGTGGTACAGCCGGGACTGGATTCCCCTCAGGCAGGGCCGCCGAGACTGGATGCGGAAGCACTCCGGTTGATGATGGCCGAGATGGCGATGGAGGACGCATTTCGGGAAACTTGGCTGAAGGAAAAAGGGTTCACATGGATAGGGGCGGGACTGGGACGAAGAAGCAGGCTAGACATGGCATGGGTGCAGCGGGACCTGCTGCACAAACTGCTCCGGGTGGTAGCGCTGCCGGTGGCCATGTCAGATCACAAGTTGCTGCTCACTGAGTTTTTGCTGCCGCCACTAGTGGAGACATGGGCGCAGCCACCGACAGTACCCCATTGGATGTTTCGAGATCCATTACACATACGGTTAGCAAAACAGCACTGGGAGTACTGGGCAGGATTGCGCACAAAGGGAGTATCGGCAACACGGCACTTCCAACAAGGATTGTTGGAACTAAGGCGTGTGATGTTGGCACGGGCAAAGGTCACAAGGCAGGCACATCTGCGGACAGGGGAAAAATACATTAGTGAGATGGAGGAATTGGGGACAGAACCACGAGAGGGAGAGGAGGAGGAGTGGTGGGTGCGGTGGACGACGGTCAAAGAGCAGTGGGCAGAGTGGGAATGACAGGATGCGGAGAGGTGGGAACTGTTGACCAAGACCAGGTGGGTAAGACTCAAGGAGAGAATGACGGCGGCATTTTTCAGACAAGGGAGAAGCAAGAGAGGACCGGGGTTAATCAAGGTCATGCGGCACCCCTTTCGGGAGGAGGAGCCTGAGGCGGTGGCCACACCGGAGTTGCTCCGCTATGTGCAGGAGTTCTACATGGATCTGTACACAGAGACTGAGCAAGAGGGGGAGAGAGAACAGAGGGAGCCAGCCTGTGAAAGGATTTGGGACCAATGTCGGACAATCCTCACTCAGCGCTAGCATCAGCGACTGGAAGAAGAGATATTGATCCCCGAGATAGAGCGAGCACTGACAGATCTGCTAAGGAACAAAGCGGCGGGGCCGGATGGCATGCCAATGGATCACCTGCAGGTGGTGGGACAAGTGATTGGCCCCCTCCTGCAGGAAATTTGCGACGGCTTCTTTCGCGATCGCAAGGGCTTTCCGCAGGGCTTTGGAGAGGCGAACATAATACTGCGACACAAGAAAGGAGACCCGATGGAGATCAGAAATTGGAGGCCGGTCTCTTTGCTCTCTGCCCCATACAAGCTGTACGCCAAAGTGTTGGCCAATCGGTTAACCGAGGTGCTCCCGGACTTGGTGCACCCCACCCAGACCGGCTTTGTACCGACCAGACAGATCTTGACCAATGTCATCATGGTGAGGGAGGTGCTACGCCGGGCCGAGGAGAGCGATCCGCCGCTGGCAGTACTGCTATTGGACTTTGAGAAAGCGTACGACAGAGTACGCTGGGGATTCCTCCTGAGAGGAATGGAGAAGAGGGGGATAGGGCCACGATTCAGACTGGCAGTCCAGGACCTGCTGGGTTCGGCAACAGCAACGGTACAAATTAATGGATTCCGATCACAACCGATGAGGGTCACGAGATCAGTTAGGCAAGGATGCCCCCTCTCACCGGCACTCTACATCTTGTATGTAGAACACTTGCATGATATATTACGGGGCGACGGGAGGATCCGGGGACTCTGCCTCCCCGATTCCAGGGAGCTAAAGTCAAATAGTTTCGCGGATGATACGGCTGCCTTCGTCGAATGCTCTGAAACGGCGGTACGGGCTGTTAGGGAGCAGGTTCACAACTTCGAAATACACGCAGGAGCCAAGGTGAACTGGCGAAAGTCGATGGTAATGTTGCACGAGGAGAAAGGGGCGGACATGCGAATGTGCAGGGACAGGAGAACACCAGGTACCTGGGGATCCTGCTTCCGGCGGCGCTGACCAGTGGAGAACAAATGGAGAACCTGCTCATCGAGGCGCTTACAAGGATGAACAGATGGGCAGGGACAACAGACGTGGGATTACTGGGTCGGGTGCTGGTAGCGAACAATGCGGTCTCCTCCACGCTCTGGTATGCAGCACCGTTGTCAATGCCTGGAAAGAGGGCGTGGAGACAGTACAAAACAAGTCTGAGGAAGTACCTATGGAAAAACAATCCCTGTGTGCCGCACCTGATTTACAGGGTCAGGTGGGAAAAACTCACGTAGCCCAGAAGGGTGGGCGGGCTGGGACGGCTGGACCCTCACAAACAGGCGACGACACAATTGCCAGTATGGCAAGAGCCCTGAGACTGGAACCGGCAGATGTGGAGACAGCCCTGCTACACCCGCAACTCATGCAAGGGTTGACCAGAAACGAGTTGTGGGCCCTTTATTTATTTATTTTTTTTTCCGGTTGAAACAGGTCCTATTGGCCCTGGTTCCATTTCCATTCTGGGGAGCGTCAGTCCGGTTCCTATTCCACCGGCAAGTCAGAAAAGATTACAAGATGTACACACTCACGCTCCTCCCCCTTGTGGTGTGGAGGCCTGAAGGACAACATTGATTACTTCCCTGGGGAAGGATGTATCACCCTTCACCCCTGCCTAAGTTAGCCTGAATTACTAGGGAACTGGATTTGAAGCATGAATGGAGCTAGAACCGTAAGCCCTGACTTGGTGCCTCTGTGCATTTGTAAAGTCTACGGGGATTGTACTTGTGACGTGATCTTGGTGGGGTTGGAGGGTATAGACTGAGGTCTAGG
>BFEA01000781.1:593396-605732 GCA_003427395.1 Chara braunii
GGTGTACTAGAGGTTGAAAGGAGGGAATGGGGAGGGGGGTGGAAGGTGTGGATCGGGGGGGGTGTCGGGGGTTGCATTGGTGTGGGGGTAGAAGGTTGGGGGTGTGTGGGGCGCGATGGGGGGAAGGAATTGGGTTGATGCAGGGCTGGGGGTCTTACATGGTTCGGAGGAGGGTGAGTAATGATGGGGTGGATTGGGACTGGTTGTGTGTGGGGGTGGGGGGGTTGTGTGGAGGCTTTATGTTTGTGTTATGGATAGCCAATTTTTTAGAATTAGTCTGTCGTTGTTAATTGTGCCAAGTAGCCCATTGCCTAGTTTGGAGATGGAGAATTTTTGGATTAATAGATTCTTTTTGTCCGGGTCAGTTGGGAGGTTCTTGAGTTTATTTTTCCATAGGGCATGAATTTCGGTGTCTATTAGTTGTCTGATAATGATTAGTGGGTTTTCGGGGGGGGTGAGTCTGTCGTCGAAGGTAATGTCGCATCTGTTTTTCCATATGGCCCATAGGGTGTTTTTCTTGATTTGGGAGGCGAGGAAGGCTTCGAATCCTTTTAGTGGGGGTGTGGCGGGGTTAATTAGTAGGGGAGAGTCCGAGATTTTTAACCATGATGATTCTAGGGCTATCCAGAGGGATCTTGCCTTTGAGCAATCCAGGAAACAGTGGTTTAGGGTTTCAGGAATATCAAGGTTGCATACCTTACACCAGGATTCCTGTTCGGATCTGTTATCTTGTTTGCGTCTGATGACCAACCATTTGTTTACTGGGACTGCTCTAAAGGCTATTAGCCATCTTAGGCCTGCTAGCTTAACCGGTCTTGTGGATAGTACTGTGGGCCAGGGGAGTTTAAAGTGGGTGTTGGCTAATTGTGGTTCCTCCTTCGTCCACCTGTTGCGTATTGTGTTGGATATTGAAATGGGTTTGGTGAAAAAATGGTAGCCTAGTTGGATATTGAAATGGGTTTGGTGAAAAGATGGTAGCCTAGTTTAGGTGTGTAGTCAGTTAGTTTGTACAAGTTGGAGATGAGGGTAGAACCAGCGGGGGAGCTCCATGTCCATTCTGTGGGATCGACCTCTAGATCGCAGACGTTAATGTGGGGTTTATAGACTCTTTTTCTTTCCCCTTCTAAGATCTTTATTCTTCGCAGGTTGCTGTTTCTGAATGCTCCTTCTGCTCTGCTGTTTGTAGTGATATAGCTTACCGGGTTTCCTGGTTCTTCTAGGGTGTGTATGTCGCACCAAATCCATTCTTTGTTGTGGGGTTCGTGGTTCTTGAATTCGAGGACTTCCTGGATTATTGAGGAGTCATTGTTGATGGCCCAGTCTCCAATTTGCCATTCTTGTTTTGATTTTAGTAGGGCTCGCCAGTGGAGGGGGATGCAGTCTATGATGTCAGTTAAGTTAGTTAGTAGGTGGTGAACTCCTTTAAGTTGTTCTCGTAGGTCTCTTTCTGTTTTCCAGGTTTTGTTTGGTTCGTCCCAAATGTGTTTGATTTGCCATATTCCCTTTTTTAGCCAGTGCCCCCATTTGGGTTCTGATTTTGAGAGTGTGAGGCTTTCTCTTTTGTCATTCCTAATCAGTGGGTTACCGAATAGGGGTTGTCTAAAGACTTCGTCTTTTCTCATTGGACCCGTTCTGTTCTATGGGAAGATGATTCTCCAGATGTGTAGAATTTGCTCCCAGAGTGATTTAGTCTGGGGGGATTCGTTAACGTTCCTCTGGTGTGTTTGGTCGGACCGTGGCCATAATTTGTTGAAAATCCAGAAGAGGCCTGTCATATTGGGTGGGGAGGTGAAGGGAGCGAGTTCTCTGATGTGATTGAGAACTAGTGGAGTCCAGTGTAGATTGTCTTGTAGGGCTAGTCTTATGACCCATTTGATTTGTAAAGCCTGTATTTGGCGGGTAGGGTCTATAAGGCCTAAGCCCCCTTTGTTTTTTGGGCTGGTGACTATCTGTCAGGCCACCTTGTGGATAAGTGTTCCTTGTCCGGATTACCTGTCCAAAGGAATGCTGCGGCTTTTTTCCTTAATTGGTTTTGGAAGTCTGAGGCTGGGAACCATATGGAGGTGGAGTACCACATCATTGCTAGGATCGAATTGTTGAGCGCTAGTACCCTACCTAGAAGGGAGGTGTGTGTGGCTTTCCAGGTGYGCATCYTRTTAACCATTGAGGACAAGAGTGTCGCTGCTGAAATCTGGTGGCATCCTTTGAGGTTGAGATTAATGCCTAGGAATCGGATTGGTGAATCTGGATCTGTCCACTGTAGACCTTGAGGGGATAGTTATGTGGGAGGAGGTGTGTCTGCAGTCCACCAGCCTGTTGTCTTGGTCCAGTTGACTTTCATTTCTGAGGCTAGTTGAAATGCTTGCATTGCTCTTATCAGGGCTTGGAGGAAGAATTTGTTCCTCTGATTAGTATTGTAAGGTCGTCTGCGAATAAGAGGGTGGTGGGGATGTGAAGGTGTTGACCGCGTTCATCTGTGATGTTTTCTATTCTCTCGATTGATCTATCTTTTCTTAGAAAGGCGGCGATGGCCTCCATGATGAAAAGGAAGATTGGTGCTGCTAACGGGTCTCCTTGTCTTACTGACCTTGTCATTGGGTAGGGGTTCGAGAGGAATCCGTTGACTTGAACTATCCCTTGTGCGTCGTTGTAGAGTATTCTCACCATTTCCGGAAGATAGGTCTTACTCCCATTCTTTTCATGCTGGCCTGGAGAAAGTCCCAGTTCACTTGGTCGTATGCTTTCTCGAAATCAAAGAAGAGAATGGCTGCTGCAATTCGTTTATGGTTGATTATCCTCGTGGATTCGCAAAGGGACATTACATTGTCCAGGATGAGTCTTCCAGGTATGAACCCTGTTTGATCTAGGTGGAAGCATCTTCCTGTAATTTTGTTTATTCTAGTGGCTAGGAGTTTGGCTACGATTTTGTAGGATACATTTAATAATGAGATGGGTCTGTAGTTTTTTATGTCCTCTTTGTTACCCTTTTTATTTAGTAGTGTCACCACCCCCGTACTCAGTTCTGGGCCTAGTGTTTCTTCCTCCCATGCTCTGTTGAGGAAGCTGAGGAGGAGTGGGCCTAGTGTGTGCCATCCATCCATCCAGAATTCCTTAGAGAGGCCGTCTCTTCCTGGGGCTTTGTTGGGTTTGAGTTCGATAAGGGCTTTATGTAATTCTTCTAAGGATATGTGTTCTTCTAGTGTTTTTGTTATTTCTGGTGATATGGATTGGTCTAGGTGGGTCAAGAACTTCTCTCTTGCTTTGTTTGTTGAGTAGTTGCCTCCTATGGGTATCTTGGAGGTATACAGGTCTTTGTAGAATGTGGTTGCTATGTTTACTAGTTTTGTTGTTTCAGTGATTGGGTTGCCATTTTCGTCCTGTAGGCATTCTATTTTGGAATTCCTAGAGTTTGCTTTGATCTTCTGGAAGAAAAATTTGGACATTCTTTCGTTCAGTTCCCAATCTTTCACCCTAGCTCTTAATTGAAGGCCCTTGAGCTTTAGTTTAATCCATTCGGTCATCTTCTTTAGAGTTTAAGAGTAGCTCTGCGTAAAATTCTGAGTTTGGGTTTTTCTGTAAGTTTATTTCTGATGTGGGACCTAACTTTGGAGAAATGGAGAAAATCCGCCCTGACACATATGGAGCCGCAATCGGTGATACAGATCCTGGGGCAGTCGTTGTTGGGAAACAGGCGGATCTGCGAAAACGGCCACCCGTTTCAATGGCAAGGGGATCGAGGGGTGTTCGGGAGACAATGACTCAACTGTGGGGTGCACAGGGTGGTGGATCTGTGGGATGTGGACAAAAGGGAGTGGAAAGACGACGCAGAGATGGAAAGAGTGCTTAGGCACCAACCGGACAGAAAGACAAGATTAACGCGACTAAGACAGGCGGTTCCGGAGGAATGGAGACTCAGACTGCGACGTAATAGAAGGGTCCAAGGGGAATGGATCGCCTTGACCACAGAGGACCCGCCATCAACGCTGTTCAGGATAACAGCACAAGAACAGGAGGAATGGTACTGGGCAGAGGGATGGGAGGTACTGCAGACGGGGACAGCGTTGGGGAAACCAATGATGAGGTGTGGGCAGAGGGATGGCAGGATACACAGAGACAACATGAGATCTGTGGCGGTGGTCAGGGACAAAAAGAAAGGAAAGGGGACAGCTTCAGACCATTCCAGATAAGCCAACACCCCCTCCAGATTCCCTGGGACCCATCGATGTGGGAATGGAGGGCGACAAACTCCCAGCGCTGCCCGATGCTGGCACACCATGTCACGACGAAGGTGATCTACAGATCACTAAATGCACCAACGGACATGGCTGACGAGATGAGGGAGAGATGGAAGAAGAAGGGGTGGCTTGAGCAATCCCAGGTGGGGAAGTGGACGCAGCAGAACTGGGAGAGAGCGTGCACATTACTCACTATGCTGCCGAACCAGAAACAAGCAGGGGGCTTGTGGTTGACTTTGCAAATGGCAGTGCCTACGTACCAGTGGATGGCCGAGTACAGCTCGGCCACGGACAAGGACTGCAAAGCCTGTGAGGGGAGGCAAGAAACCTTGCCACACATATGGCTGGAATGCGAACCGCAAGAAACTTTTTGGGAGTGGTGGGGCACAAACGGGAGGCAAGTGCCACTGCACCCGCAATCGCCTGAGCACAGGGTGGAGGTGTTGGTGGGCCAGCTGTTGGCCGGTACACAGACCCGGATGGTCCATGCGTATGCAGGGGATGTGATACGGGGAGCCTTTTGGGAAGCGATGTGGGCAATGAGGGGAAGACTGTTGAGAACAGGGGTGAAGGGGTCAGCAAGGACACTGCAACAGTGGTTCCTAAAAAACCTCAAGGTATCGGTCACGGCAGATATGCAGAGAAATCAAAATGGGAATTGGAGATTCCTCAAAGAGGCGTGGGATAAGTACACGGATGTGTTGTGGATGGGGGGGAAGATGGGACAGTGGGGATGGGCTGAGGCCTTTGGAGAAGGGGGAAGAAGGGAAGGGGAGGCACAGGGGGACGGCGGTTCGTCACAAACAAGGGCAGAGAACGGGGCGGGGGAGGAGGGAAGGAGCGTCGGGGAAGAAAGGAGTTGGACACAGGAAGAGAGGAGGGAAGACATGACCCGGGACCGGGGGATCTGCCGGGAAAGGAATGACACAGGAATGACGATATCTGAAACGGTATCGGAGATTTCGACGGAGGAACAAGACGTCGATAGTGGCTGACAAGGTGCAGGACCGCCGAGGAACCCGGAACCCTGGATAAGGCAGGATAATAGAAGGGTAAGGGAGCTCGGGGGTGGTGTATAGATCTGACGCAGGAGTACTGGTTTTGTAACAGAGAAATGGGATTGCGTATAGATTTGGGGAGACTAGGATAGAGAACTGAGACTGTGGGTGGGAGGTTGAGTACAGAAGTAGTGGTTTCGCAATAGAGAGATGGGGTCTTGATAGCTCTGCTGCAAAGCTCGGGGGTTGGGCAGTGGTTTAGCAGTAGAAAACCTCTCAGTTCTCGCTGCAGAAACCTGAGGTCGTGTACAGAAAGGCTGTAGAATAACTAGGGAGAGGTCGACAAGTTTGTTACAAACGAGACACCGCAAGTCTGAGTTTGGCTCTGCTCCAAAGCTCGGGAGCTGTACATATTTGGGGTGTCTGGGAATAAGAACCGAGGTAGTGCACAAAGTGGGGCAGGGCAGAGATCTGGGGTTAGTTAGAATAGAGAACTGCGATAGTGCATAGATTTGGGGAGGTCGGGACAATCGCTGCACAGCGAGTCTGACCCAGGGGTGGATGGTGAAAACGAGTGGGGATTTGGAGTGTAATTAGGGATGGGCTGACAGTTTTCTCGAAAACCTGAGGTTGGGCACAGAAAGGCAGGGGATTAACTAGGGAGAGGTCGACAATCTTGCTAAAAAGCCCGGGGGTTGTATGCAGATGGAGGTAAAAAACATAGGTTAACGGTAGGAAACCAGGATTGGACAAAAGAGACACAGCAAGGCGGTTTTGCTCTGCTGCAAACCTCGGGGGCTGTACATATTCGGGGTGGCAGGGATAGAGAATCGGGCCAGTGTACAGATTGGGGTAGGGTAGAGATTTGGGGTCAGTTGGGATAGAGAACTGGGAGTGTGCATAGACTCGGGGAGGCCGGGATATCCGCTGCACAGCAAGTCTGATCCAGGGGAGGGTGGCGAAAACGAGTGGGGATCTGGAGTGTAATTAGGGAATGTATACAGATTGGAGACAAAAAACACAGGTTAACGGTAGGAAAACGGGATGGGACACAGATTAGGGGTTGCAGGGACAGAAAACCAGGGTTGAGTGTAAATTTGGGGATGCAGGGATAAACGAGATGCAGCAAGTCTGATTTTTGCTTCGCTGTAAAGCTTGAGGGTTCTATATAGACTGAGACTGTGTACAAAAAGGCTGGAGAATAAATGGGGAGGGGTGGTAAATCTTCTGACACAGATTAGGGGTTGCAGGGACAGAAACCCAGGGATTGAGAGTAAATTTGGGGTTGCAGGGATAAACGAGACGCAGCAAGTCTGATTTTTGCTTCGCTGTAAAGCTCGGGGGTTGTATATAGACTGAGACTGTGTCCAAAAAGGCTGGAGAATAAATGGGGAGGGGTGGTAAATGTTTTTTGTCAAAAAGCTCGGGGGTGGTATACAGATGGGAGGTGAAAAACACAGGTTGGAACAAGGGAGGGGGATGGGTACGAGTTGCTGGGATTGATATGGTGTAATAGGACATGGAGGAATAGGGGAAATGGATTGGCACTGGATGCTAATAACAACAAGGAGCCAATCAAGGCCAGGGAAGGCTGAGGAGCTGATAGATAGGAAAAAAACAATTAAGGCGACTGTGATGAGCCAATTAAGGCCAGAGTAGGGACAAGTGGGACACGGCAAGGGAGGAGGGGACAACTGGGACACGGTAACGATTGTGGTGAGCCAATTAAGGCCAGGGTAGGGACAGTTGGGACACGGCAAGGGAGGAGGGGTGAGGGTAATAGTGGAGAGAGGGGTTAACAGAGGGGCGTGGGGGTTGGATTTCTCCCAAGGAGGGAGCGAGGGGAGAGAGGCCGGTCTAGCGGGGGCCTCGGACCCGGAAGGGGACGTTGCGACTGGGTGCATTCTGCGTCCCGGCAACATCCCCCTGCGGGCCTAGAGATTCTCGAGTTCACTCGGCCAATCTCGATCTGTCGCATGCGACCACTGGTGCTCACCAGGGTTGACACCTCCTGAAAAACTCTTTTCTGTCACGACTGTCTATTTTCATGTAACACTTGTTGTACTTGCTTGCTGGTGATAAGCAACCGGACTGCCGCCCCCCAGAATAGATGGGGCACGTGTGTGTGTTGTGTTTAAAAAAAAAAAATAAAAAAAAAATCATGTCGAGTGTATGCTATTGACTGCTATCTGCGGTTCATGTCAGTTGTTGTTCCTTACCTCCCTCCTCCCCCTGACAAGGCTCAAAGACCTGGTGAACACACTCTGGTCATATTGGTAAACCCAAAAGCCGCAGTCGGGAAACAGGGTGGGTTGGTTCAATGATGGGATCACATAGTTGAGAGACAGACCCAAAACGTTTTATATTCAACATGCAAGAAAACGGATGGGAAAAAGAATCCCCATGATAGGTCCAGACCCACTGGGCCAGACCTTCCACATATAACCGATGGAGATGGATTCCCCACATTCCCCAACCATGCCCCCCCCGCCCCCCCTGAAGTAATGATGGAAGAAACCCGAAATGAGCATAAATATGCGGCGGTTAACACGGTGTCGCACTTTTTCCTGTCAGACCACTTCTGGCGACGAGAAAGACAACAGACTGTCACACAGGATTTTATTCATTTTATTTTGCAATAAATAAATAAATTAATGCAGATCCCTTCCTGTTGCGTGCGTCTGGCTTCGAGCGAGACCCTTCAATTACGGTCTACACCGGTCCCCGGTCTTAGGAATCTTTGATTGTGATTCAGAACAGCAAATGCAATTATGAAAATAATAATAAATTAAAATAAAATATATAGCGCATCATGATTGCCAATTTAGGATTTTGAGAACTGTGACAAGATCAGTAAAGACTTTAAAGAGCATAACATCAAGCAATTCCAATGAAAGAAAATCAAGACTAACTAACTAAAGGCAATGACAAAGATGAATGAGGGAAGGTGAAAACTCGTAATAACCTCAGAAAGTACAGATGAAAAAACATGGTCGGCACTCGTTTAGAGTCCTCACTCATCCCTCCCAAGTCTCATCCTCTATTTCATTCTTGACTGTTCGTCTCGAGCGCCTTGAGTCACGTCTAGGTACCTCATGAGATTGTGGTCTAGTGATGTACAACCACCTAAAGCCCATGAGTTCCGAATAAGTTCATCCAAGACCAAAAATTTGAAAGTCAAGCATAGCACAGAACTCCTCCAACAGGGTAGGGAGATATGGTCTGGACAAAATCCCTCGGCTGAGATGTCGGAACTCTGATGGCTCAGTCACTGCTTCATAGTCAATCTCTGTTGGTGAGACATACCTTTTGGCCAGGTCAACCAAATCGTCCCAGCAAGAACCATCGATGAGGTAGAAAGGGACAGGAGGCCTGGAGTAGTCAGTATATAACTTACGACCAAAGCTATGAAGCAACTTTGCATCCTCCGCACCAGAGCTCTCTCATCAACATACCGAGCTGCAGTAACCCAGACCGAGTCAAAATGCTCACGAGTCTCATTCCCCTTCTTTGCATAGATCCTCAGATCTTGGATAGTTCCCTCTGCAAATTCAGTGAGGACTACGGAGATTGACAAATCTTCTTGTCTGAAACGACTGCACTGACATACTGGTACTGGAAGACATCCTTAGAAGCAATCATGTTGAGACTGGTCAAGACAGTCTGCTGAGCTGGAAATAAAGTTATGGTACTCATGTGCCAGGATAATTACTAGAACTGATCCGAATGATGATGAACTCAAGTTGAGAATGATCAAAGGAAGGCTGATAATAATTTCTTTGAACGAGTGTTACTACTGAAAGTGCTGATTGTTTGATATAGATCTGAAAATTAACTGATGATGACTGGATGACTACGTGCTCAGATACTGATAATGTCTTAGATGAGTGATAACTGCTGAGTATCTAGTCCCTTACCACTGATCATTGATAACAGAGTGCTGAGAAAAGTTCTGAATTACCGAATGATACTTGCTGGAAGATTCACCGAAGAGTCGTTGAGAGAGAAGAGTCTAAGAGTTTTCACGTTCACGTGAGCTTCACCTTGGCCTGCTCAATAGTTTCTAGAGAAAAGTCAGTGCTATGCCATTGCGATTGTGTAAAACATATTCAGTATATATTTTTCCCCTAATTCTGAGAACTGCACGCTCCCTCAGGACCAGCTTGTGAAATTTCATGTCCTGATCGATTCCAATCTCCCATCTCTCATATTTGTCTTTATTAATCTTGCATTTCATTACTAGAATTTCCTCATCCTTCATGATCTTCTCTGTTCTGATGGTGCAGGTTTGACCCGATGCAATAAAGATAGGGAGATGACCAACAACCTGATAGATCTTGTGTAAAAAGAGGGACAGAAGCTTACACGCTCACGTCTTTCAAACGTTCTGCATAGATTCATTGTTAGGAGTTCCTACCTTTGTGGATCTGTCATCGCGTTGCCAGTACCCAATTGCAAAGAGTTCTCAATGACTTTATCTCCTCAGCCTTTCTTATTGTCTCAGTAGAGGGCGCAGGATGCAACGAGGATGCCCTTACTGTACATGTTTTCCTTTCTCACTCGTTATTTGCAATAACGGTTTTAGGTAAGCCGCAACTAATTATTTGTCCTTCGTCCTGGAAACCAATTGATTTAGGGGCTAATGTCAAGATGCAAGTGATTCACTGTGGCAACTTTGTTTTTTGTACAAGGCTAGTTTTTTTTGTTTTTTTTTTTTGTTTTTTTTAAACACCCCCACCAGTGTTAGTGCTGCTGGTAAGAGCAGACACCACTAACACCTGGGGAGAGGCTCCATCTATTAGTGGGGAGCATCACCTGCTGGAAAACGGGTCCAGCGTCCCTTGAAAGAAAACATCTTACGAAGGTGAAAAACTGTGTGAGGGCTGCCAGCATTGATTACCCTGCACAACAGGGGATTGACTGAGCAGACCCTACGAAAATGGTGGCTATGGAGTCTGCCAGCATTGATTGAGCCATTAAAGCTCTTTTCTCTTACCAAGGTTCATTGCAGACAATCAACTGCCAATCATGAACTGATCATTACTGAAAATTATTTGCACACAGTCTGGTCTGGCGTTGAAACTTCACACTGTTCACAGTGATTAGCTTACCACTGGAACCCGCGTCAATCCTTCCTGCTGCTAAGACTCATAACTGGAGGTTTGCTACGAACGGTTCATGACTAACAACCTCACCCTTGCTTGTAAAAAACACTGAGTGCTACTGATTACAACTTACTTTCGCATACAAGAATGAACATCACTCTCTGCATCTCCCGTTCAGGCGTTGTGCAGGGTACAGCTTACGGCAGTTTCCCGCTTAGGCACTGCGCAGATTGCTGGGAGAAGTTGTCATTTCCCGCATATAACACAGGATGTCAACAATATCGATAGCTGCTCATATACAGAACAAAGTGTAGTCACTTACTGTTCCCGTTCGTATATATAACAAAGGATACCTGCAGATCGTTACCTCTGTTCGCATATATAACTCGAAACATTTCTGAAAGCTCACCCTGGTACAATCAGCGAGTACCCTCATTTGTATAACATAAAAAATCCGTCGAGTGACTCTGTCAGCCCCGGTCTATCTTCAGTACCAGGCAGGGCATTTACTGTTCTTTGTTACGTAGCCGAGAACCGCTCGATCACAACCGTCACTCGTATACACCGTAGGGTATAACTTATAGCAAACCCTGTTCATATACAACACAGGGTAAAGCTTAATAGCAAACCCTGTTTGTATAGAGCGCATGATTGACTACTAGACACGAGCACGGCCCGAGTAGGGCACACAATACCTCAAGCATTTGACTACCCGGACAAATTTCAAACACCACTGAAAGCAGAGAGCACAACAATTAACCTTATTAACAAACTAAACAAGCTGGATTCGTCTTCGAAGTGCTGGATCGGTTGTCTCCTTCTTCATCAGGACTCCCCCCCGCGCTGCACTTCCGTGTGGGCACTGAGCTGGCGCTGCTATCATTGGGGTCGCTGGTTCAGATTGGCACGTTGTGACAGCTGTGGGGTTTACTGCTGCTACTTCGTCGGCAGCCATAGCCAGGGTTATGAGGTGGCGAGGAGGAAGACGAAGACTCCTGCATACTTCGTTGAACACTTGTTTTCGGTTGTTCGGGGTCATTGTAAACGCGGTTCTGATTATTGGAACAAGTACTCTGGACTGACTGGAGGAGGACGGGGGATTGCAGAATTGAAATTCGTTTTTCAATTCTCTGTGTGTTTTGACTCTTGAGCTTCCGCTGTGCATATCTTCTCTCTGGTTTTGTGTGGATTTGCCTCCGAGTCTACTCTGCAATTGCATGTGTGTATGGGAACGTGCGAATTCGTTGTGGATCGAGGTTCAATCAGGTACATGACAGCTCAGCAGATGGGATCTGAACAGATGAACTGGGTAGTACAGCAATTGCTTAGGCACTATATCAAGCCTAGCCAGGACTTGGATGACTCTCATCGCTAGTCTGTAAAATAATGTTGTGCACAGTACTACCGGCCGGTCTCCATATCACCTACATCTAGGGTGGAAGCCTAGGACGCTATTGGATGTTCTACTTGCATGGGTCCTGGAGACCATCTCACGCAAGTGTGTACATGCCATGCATCGTTCTCCCACACACAACGAACAGTAGTCTGATAATAGACAAAGGTAGAGAAGATGAGAACCRAGTTTCACAGCTTATATTATCAAAAATATGRATACAAAGTGTTTCAAAGTTTCCCTGAGTCCAGCGCTCATCAGCGCAACACCAATATCTTGCCAACTCATCAATATGCCTTCCAGTGAATCAGTGCTACCCCTGCAGATAGTCTCCAAGTCATCAATGTGGTCACCACTCATTAATGCCACCTCTGCAGATCACATCCAACTCAGGTAAGTATCTTCCATAGACAACCTTGAATGAACACTCTCAGCCTCAATCCCTTCCTCTTATGATGCATATACACTCTTCAATACTCATGAGGATCTACTCTGGATACTACTCATAGCTACATACTAACCCTCTACTTCTAATGCCAACTCGCTGGGCAGCTATGGCTGCATCACTTCCAGCATACAGGCATCTTCCTTCCTCCAGCGCATCT
>BFEA01000782.1:82495-95190 GCA_003427395.1 Chara braunii
AGAGAGAGAGAGAGAGAGAGAGAGAGAGAGAGAGAGAGAGAGAGAGAGAGAGAGAGAGAGAGAGAGAGAGAGAGAGAGAGAGAGAGAGGCGACACTGGGTTGAGACCTGCTTTTGGACATGGGCATTGGGGGAATTTGTTTCGAGTATGATGGAGTGACATTTGATTTGACGTCTGCATTCCTCCTCCTCCCCCTTCGTCTCGTTCCCCTCGTCCTCATATGTGGATGATGTCTGGCATGCCGAACTTCGAATTTGTGTTCAGCGCCGTGCCTTCTCACCTCCCTTGATGATGAACAGTTTGTTGCAGTCAATCAGTGACATTTGTAACATGTTCTCTATCTCTTTGGCCCGGTTCTTGGTTGTGAACCTGTGATGTTTGCTATGTCCGAATGCGACACACATGCAGACAGGAAGGGGAAAAAAAAGAAAAAGGTCACCGTACTTTCTTTAAAAATGTAAGAGTAATGGTGTCGTTTGTTTTTGTTTTTTATGCTTTTCATCATGAAGGCCATCGTCCGTATTAGTTCCCACGGACAATTCCCTTGATGAGGGCAAGCATCCTGTCTTCTGTAATACAAACGCCTCTGCTGACTCCTCCACTTCCATCGTTACCGCTTTATTGATATGCCCCCCCCCCCTTGAAGGTTAGATGATGATGACTCTTCTTATGTAAAGGAACCTATGTGGCATGTTTCGATATTGACGTCAGTACCACAAGATGCCACGTAGGATCGGTGACGCAAGGACCGTTGCTTGCGCAGTGATTTGCTTTTCCGTTTCAAATTTTGTGTGGCCCGTAAGTGGTGGCCCTTCACACGAACCCATCACATGTACGCACATGGCACTTCAACCGTGGGCATGGCATGAATTGTACACGACCCCATGTCGCAACATTTGGCAATGCGTGGGGATAGAGTGGCGAGAAAGGACATGACAAGTAATGTTCACTTCGAAGAAGAAGAAGAAGAAGAAGAAGAAGAAGAAGAATGGACAAACCTTGGACCGAAGAAGAAGAAGAAGAAAAAAAGAAGTTGAAGAAGAAGAAGAAGAAGAAGAAGAAGAAGAAGAAGAAGAAGAAGAAAAATAAGAAGAAGAAGAAGAAGAAGAAGAAGATACAATATAAGTCAGAATGCAAAAAACTTCGAATTCGGAGTCATCCTTGTGTTCGCTGTCGGACGTTGAACATTTAAGAAGGCGACGCACGCATAGTAATACCCGCACGGCAGGCCGACGGCTCTCTCTCTCTCTCTCTCTCTCTCTCTCTCTCTCTCTCTCTCTCTCTCTCTCTCTCTCTCTCTCTCTCTCTCTCTCTCTCCCATCACTCGCATTTAGACCGAAGACAACCCAAACCTGAAATCCTAGAAAAATGCAACATATTTTTCCAGAGGCCAACGTCCTGCTTCTCAATGTATCGGCCCTGCTTCGTGTGTAGGTGCCCAGGCACAACTTTCGTGGCCTGGGCCAACTGTATGGCGCAACTTAGTGAGGCTCGCGCGTTCACTCAACCAACTGACGCGCTGCAAGAGCCTGAATACCCACATATGGAATTGTCGAATTTGGCCTATGATGAATATTCAGGCCCGCCTTCACTTAGGGCGGGCACTTGGCTTGCTGGGGCCTTGGCCCAGAACAATGTGATGTTTGATAGGGCCACTTGAGGGCTTGTTTCTCACATTCCATCCCCCTTAGCTTCGAAAGTCCGCTGAGATGCTTCATGCTGGTGCCTTCCCCTTCAACCTTTTCTCATAATCGGTCACGATCTGAGGAGCTGTCTTGACAAGCTCGTGCCTCGATATCCATCGATCTTCCTTTGGATCTGTATGATGCCTGAAATGTACTCTGTATTCCCTCGCAGGTTTGGGAGGTCTTCCCTCGCCAAGTGGCTTAGGAACAGGCGTATCTCTGTGATCCAGAATGTCGTTGACGTCCACTTGGCCATCCATGGTTGGGGGCTACATAGATCTCCGTGATGGGAACTGTGCTGTCTCAGCGAAAGGTGCAAGTTTGGAAGCATGGAAAACAGGGTAGGTGTGTACGTGACCAGGGATACGAATGACATACGAGGGACCATCCAAATCCTTCCCCACGATATCCAGAACCTCCCAGGGACCGAAATACTGAGGCATTAGTTTCCTAGAGATGCCAAACTCTTGTCCCAGTTCACTAGCCTTGACCCAGACGCGTTCCCCTACCTGAAATATGGACAGTCGAAGGCGCTTGTTCTCAGAAGAAATAATGACCTCCTGAGATTTCTTAATGTGTTCGACAGTCTGCTGCTGCAGTTTCTCATACTGGACACCAAATTCAATGGTTTCAGGCGTTGCAGGCTTGCAGCAGTTCCGTTTTCAGGCAGGAGGAAGTCAAGAGCAGATCTAGGCTTCCATCCGAGATGTAGCTGATTAGGACTGACACCGATGGTGTTGTGTACAGCGTTGTTGTACAAACTGGCGACGAGAGGCAACTTCTCATCCAAGTCATCCTGGCTGGGCTTGATGTAATGCCTCAGCAGATGCTGCACCACTCGATTCATCTGTTCAGCCTGCCCATTTGCTTCGGGATGATTCCCAGAAGTCATCTGAAGCTGGCTGCCCATCTGTTCAGCAGCCTTGTTCCACATCTCGCTTGTGAATCTCACATCTCTATCACTAACGATAATCTTAGGCAATCCAAAGTCACGCACCCAGTTGTCCATGAACAACTTAATGACATGCTCGGTCCTGACGGTCTCTGGCATGGCGATTAATCTAGTGTACTTAGTGAACCTGTCCACTATGACGAAGATGTGCCTCTTGCCATTCTTGCTGGTCACAAGAGTATCCATGAAGTCCATGGAGGTACTCTGTCCTGGACCAGCAGGAATGGGTAAAGGCTTGAGTAACCGAAGCGGAGCTTGAGTCCGCGGCTTATCCCGCTGACAAACCTGACAGGTCTCTACGTACTTCTTCACATCGTCAAGCATGTTGGGCCACCAGAATCACTGTACTAAGTTAGCACTCGTCTTCTTATAACCAAAGTGTCCCGTTGCGTCGTAGCACTCACCTAGAAATAAACTACGCCAAGTCTCTCTAGATCGAACCACTAACCTTTTAAACCCTGCCTTCTCAAGAAAGAGCAACCCATCCACCATCACAAACTCGTCAGTGGTGACCTTATCTTTAGCCTGTAGTTTGTTGATGATGTCCATCGTGATGGGATCTTCCTTGTAGGCTTCATCCAACGATCGAGTCACGTCCTCAGACAAACCAAGCTCAGAAATCAACGCACCTAGGTAATCTGCCCTTCTAGACAATGCATCTGCAACCTTGTTGTACTCTCCCTTCAAATAGTCCTGTTTGAAATCATATTGACTATGACTTCAATCCAGCGTTTGGGTGCATCAGAGAGAACAGGTTGAGTCTTGATCCACTTTAGTGTTTGATGGTCAGTTCTCAAGTAGAAGAACCTTCCTAACAGGTAGTGCCTCCAGTGAACAAGTGCTTTGTAAAGAGCGTAGAGTTCCCTCTCGTAGGTGGACTTTGCCAACTTCTTTGAAGGCATCTTTTTGCTCATGTACTCGATCGGTCTCAACTTCTTCCCTTCCTTCTGAGCCAACACTGCGCCAATCCCATATTGGCTTGCGTCAGTGGTTACAACGGATGGCCTTTGCGGGTCGGGCACCATGAGAACCTCATGATGCGTGAGAGCATGCTTCAAACGCTTGAAAGCTGCCTCACACTCGTCGGTCCAGTCCCATGGTGTATCGAGTCGAGTTAGATCAGTCAAGGGAGATGCGATCGTACTATAATTCTTTACGAAATTGCGGTAATAACCACACATTTCCAAGAATGATCTGACCTCAGTTACAGACTGGGTCGTGGCCAGTCACGTATTCTAGCCACCTTAGCATCTTCGGGCCTAATCCCATCCGCGGATACTTCATGACCCAAGTACAAGATTCGAGTGCGACCGAACTCGCATTTCTCTATGTTTATTTTATACTTGTGTTGTCGAAGGCGTGAAAGTACAATGTCTACATGTTGAACATGCTCCTCGACAAATCTATTGAAGATAAGTATGTCGTCGAGGTACACGACAACAAACTTGTCCAAGTAGTCATGGAAGATCCTATTCATGGCGTGCTGGAATATACCCGGCGCATTGCAAAGGCCAAAGGGCATCACCACAAAGTCGTACAGACCGTAACTGGTCTGAAATGCGGTTTTGTGCTGGTCCTCTGGTCTAATGGCAATCTGATGGTAGCCGGATTTTAAGTCTATCTTTGTATAGTACATCCCTGCACCCTATCCAATAGGTCGTCGATGCGCGGTAGAGGCTTTGCGTTCTTGACGGTGATGGCATTGAGGCCTCTTTAGTCAATGCACATCCTTAGTGTTCCCCCTTTCTTTAGGACAAATGGAACTAGTGAGCTATAGAGGGAAGTACTAGGCCGAATCCTCTGTGAGCTCTTTCAGTTACCGCCGAAGTTCGTCCAACTCGGCTGGAGCCATCCTATAGATTCTACCCTTAGGTGTTTTACTTCCTGGAAAAATCTCTATGGCATGGACAATCTTCCTGTCTACGACTCCTGTAGGCTCCTCGAACAGATCAGGGTACTTGGCGACGATGTTCTCTATCCCTGGGGGTGTTTTAACGGCCTCCCCTTTTGCAGAGACATAAACTAAGTACATTCCTTCCTTTGGGTTCTGTTTATAATAATTATAAAAGGATGATGCGCATAAGCACCCATAGGAGTCTACTAACCTACTGGCTTTGTACTTGGTCAGTCTCACGGTTCTCCCACTAGGCAACTTGTGCTTCAACACCTTCTTGTCCCAGTCAAACTGGGGCTTAGCAACCTCGAGGTAGTACATACCCAATAGCATGTCAAAGGGCAACTCGTCGCTCACCAGGAATGATATCTTATGGTTTAGTTCTCCTCCTGGGTAGGAGAAGGTGCAGACTACATCTTTAACGTAGTCCTCCACCATCATGCGCTCTTTGTTGGCCAAAGTAGATGCTACCGGTCTACTAAGGCGCTAGACCCGGTCCTTTAGGCCCTGTCTGTCAACGCAGTCGCGAATTATGAAGTCTCGTGTGGAGCCAATGTCTATGAAGGCGCCGCACTTGCGACCACCCACATCGACTTCCACGACGAAGTGCTCCCCTCTAGGACCTCTACCCAATGCCACCCAGGACTCACGAGGGTCCCTTGCCGACCACTCACCTTGAAGGTCCACTACGGAGTCAGACACATCCAACGTACAGAGTATAGTTGGGTCCGGATGCGTCTGCGGGGTGACTAAGGAATCAATAGTTTTGGCCATTTCTTGAAACGGGGAGGGTACATCACCCGCTTCAACGAAAGTAGAAGCAGCTATAACTTCTACAGACCCTAAGTGTTTCCCGAACTGAAACTCGTAGAGGCCCCAGATTGAGAAGAAGAGAACCCACCCTTAGGAGGGATCTTCTGCGAGACCTTCGGGTTCTTGCATTTAAACTGGGTGTGACCATACTTACCACAGTGAATACAAGCACCACGAGACCAACGGTCCCGCCACACTTCTTGATCCAGACCTGCTCTGACCCAAGCAGCTATTTTGTTTGGAATAGCGGCCTGCCCTCGATTCCTTTGTTGACCGCCCTTGTCGCGACCAACTACCTTAGTCTTAACTACGGCGGCGAGGTTGCTATCCTCAACACTCTCCTCGCTGTCAAACTCTGACCCCTCCACAAGATCGGAAACATCATCGATCTCGGTTTGATTCCCATCGGAATCAACGATCATCAATCGACTACCCTTCTTCTTCCACTCTTGTGGAGTCTTCTTCTTTCTCCCATCCGTAGAAGGGGTTTGAGCTCCACCCAGCGTCTATGAAACACCTGCGGACGCGTCCGCGGGGTCAAGCTCGGAGGGCGGACGTGATCACGGCCGCGCGGCTCCGGCCGCGGTTGGTTGCGGCCGCGGCTTTCAGTAATTTTTTGTGACCCTAAACATTTATAAATATATATATATATAAAGTTGTAGATCTTTTTGAGATCTAAATTGTGCAATTTTTTATTTCATTTTTTGACTTCCTCTTCGAATTTTAAAAATTCAAAAACTAATTTTCCTGAGGCAAAAGCTGTTTGTTTGTTTTTTTTCAAAAAAAAAACATGAAACGTATGTGATTTTGTATTTTAAATTCAGTAACGTTTTTGGATATGACCACAAGGCAAAAATTGTTCAGTATATTTTTCTGCATAACATATTTTTTTTCCAGAAGTTTTTGAATTTTATTTATTTATTAATTTATTTTTTTCATGGCCGCGGACCGTGGACACGTCCGCGGGGTCGCGGCCTAGGCCGCGGCCGCGGACTTGTCGGCGGATGTCCGCCTCCGAGGGGGATTCGTAGCCCAGCGTAGCCTCTAAGTCTAGGGCCTTCTTGTAGAATGACTCAAAAGTGTGATACTCTCTGCGAGCCTCGCTGGCTAATAAATTCCTAAGGTCTGTGGGAAGACATCTCAGGAACATGGTCAGCAAGACCTGTGGATTGTACTCCACTCTCGGGACGACGATCAGACGCTCTACGGCTGTGGTGAGTTTCCGCACTGACTTGTACTTTTTAGTATCAAGCTTTAGGAGCCCATCAGTGGCAATCTGTGCCTGCTGAGGGTTGTGCCATCGAGCCTCAACTAAATCCATAAAGCTTTCTAATGTATGGGTCTGCGCCCAATCATTCATGTTCCAGCCAAAGCCCTTTGAAGCTACCAATCCGTTTAGCCAACGGGCTGCTGAACCCTCTAAGTAGGATGCAACAGTAATCACTTCCTCTTCTACCAATGTCCTCTTTGCCCTTACCCACRCTGGCACCGTTCTCAACCATGTGTCGAGAGCCTCATCCTTTTTATCTCCTGAGAAGGTTGCRGGTGGGTTTAGTGGGGTCTTGGGGTACCAAGGATATTGATGTCCCTATTGTGAGACAGGAGGCGTCTGTTGTGTAGCAGCAGGCGCTGGACCAGAATATGAAGAAGCAACGATCTTAGAGAGTGGTACTGTTGATGAAACACTTGGTGGTGGCGTAGACTGAGGAGCATAGAGGCCTGTCATCGCTGAGAGTGGCAGCGATGGTAAAGCTGCTGGTTGGATCCCTGGCTTATGCATAGCGTTCAGGATCTGGTCCAAGGTGTCGTGGATTGCATACAGTTTACTGTCCATGTATGCATGCATGGACAGGATGCTCTCCTTCAGAATATTTTCATTGTTGTTGAGGGCCGAATCATCTAAGCCTTCTAACGCAGCCTGGTCTGCCTCCCTACCGTGTAGTCTAGCACTTCTATCTTTGATCTCTTTTCTCTTTTAGTAGCCTGCCTAAGTTCCTCCTCTAACCTTAAGCGGATCCTCTCTACTTGCTGGAGCTCCATCTGCTCCTGGGTGCGTGGAGGCGGCGAGCTGAACTGCGAGTCCGCCATCTGACTAGTTCCAACCCCTAACGTAGTGGAGATGGACTGTGAACTGGTAGGCATGCCCTTGACCAGTTGAGTTCGCAGCAGATGCTGTGGAAGTGCCATTAACCATGGCAACCGCTCTAGCGACCGCTGCTACTCTTGCAGCCTCAAGGTTACGGGCCCTAGCTTATGCCCTTAACCTTTTCTCTTCTCCCGGTTCTAGGGTCTGGAACACTCTAGGAATTCTAAGGGATTGGATCCTTGTTACTCTCCTATTGTCATCTACACCGTCACCACCCTGTGATCCACTCATAGGTTAGGCAGACGTTGTCTGCACTAATGTCCACATTGGAACCTACCGCAGCATGCGTCTGACCGAGTTTAAAAATAAAAAATTAAATAAATGTTCAGTGAGTGACCTAGTCTACTAGTCAAGCGGCATCAACAACATCTACTCAAACTATACACATTGCCTAGGTCTTATTCTTATCAGTCTGCAGAGAAGATTTGAGTAGAACTCACTATGGTAGGTTACAGTCCTAACTCTAGTCTGTCTGTTGGGTATCAGCAGTCTGTCAACCGACTAATCAAAATAAAACTGAGACTAATGTGAGCAGATGTATGCACAATAGATATTTCAGTGATGTACAGTTAAGTGCACAATTCGAATCCCCTTCCCCTGTATCCAACGTACCTGTGAGCATCATCAAGCTGCGGTGYCKAAGGTGTGCAACCAYGGCCCACCCCTGTGCCCAAGAAGTATGCTTATGACCAATCCTGCCCCTTTGTKTACCCTCGCGTGCAACGATCCTTAYGTCTGAATGAGCTGGCTGATCAGGAGGGATTTAAGGAGAGCCCCCATCTCCTSAGGAATTATTTAACGTCGCAAAWAGGACGACRATCACARCCAGTGTTCAGTTCAGACCCCAACCAGAAATGTTTATAGACGGTCTGGGAGCGTCTCAATAGGACTGGTCAGTCCGCGCACCCCTTCTACCAGCGCAACAAAGAGCGTCAATGGACAAAGCAGCCATCGCATGCGTGTACTAATCCCATTGGGTTGGCATGGTGACCGTGACCCACGTGCTTTGATCAGGGCCCCTTAGATGCACCGCCCTGTCCTGCCAAATGCGCCACCGGGAAGAATGTCGTCTCTCAAGATAGAGCGCACACGACTCCTTACCAAAGAGAGGACACTCAAGTTGGACTCACTTCCTCACGGTAAGAATAGATTAAGAGTGTAGATAAGGAATAGGGACAACGTACCTGGAGATAGCTGCCCCCAACCACAAATTTCTCACCAATTGGGCTGATGTGCATTTCGATGACCGGTCAATAGCCTCGGTACCACCCATAACGCAATGTAGTGCCACCTCAGCCAAAATGTCACTTCAGCATACTCTCATCATCATCCATACATCCGCTGTCGCCAAAGTTCCCACACTGCCGCCACAGCCTTCCAGCGGTCGGCCTCTCTACCTAGGCCCCACTATTAAACCAGCGCATTGTATCCCCACTGCACATAAAGCATTCTCATCGCACCAAGTTACAATGTCACCGGTGTAAGGTAAGCGGTGATCATCAACCGGCTCCGATACCAAATTGCAAGGAATATGAGAGTGAGAAATATACATAAAACCAAGTTGCGAAATCACATAGCTGAGCAAGTAGTAGTATCCCAAGTAGAGAGTACAAATGCACCGCGAAAACCATCCATAAAGAGCAATACAATGAAGTATTGAGCCAATGTCCAAGCCCGTAGGCCACACCAGCACAGTATCCAGAGTCGCTCTCTCTGTCTGGCGCACAGCGCCCAACCTACTCTACCATACTACTCTACCCTACAGCTGGTTCACACAACAGGATCCATTCGGCTCACGAAGACCAATGTACATGACTGTCAACACCATCGGCAACCTCTCTTCATGTACCAGGTACGTATCTCGTCACCCTTAATCAGACCATGATTACCCCACACATCGCCTCACTCCCTGAAGACCACCCGATCATCCGCTGTACCCCCTGGCGCCCAGCAGCCCGGTTATGGCTGTCTGCGCCCCGCTGCCCTTCAGCGCACCTCTCACCTCCTAGGGCTCCGTCAGCACCCCTGGCATTAGCGCAGCATCAAGCAGAAGCGCAACAACACTTCCGCATTGCCAGCGCTGGCCAGTGTGTCTGGCCTGGGCTGCCTCACTTCCTTTATGGAAGTGTAAGCCCCTTGGATGTTGCATGTGGCCTGGATGGAAGCTTCTAGAAGCTTCTGGTTGGGCCTCAGATCCTGTGCCCAGGCCGAGACTGACAGTTGAGGGCCAGGGCCCTTTACAGTTGGGCGCGGCCTGAGTCTTCGGACTTGGGCTGTTAGCTGTATCTGCGCAGGGCCCCCAGGTAGGTGCGTCGGCTGTACTGCTTTTCCAGAGGCCGACGGCTTGCTTCTCAATGTATCGTCCCTGCTTCGTGTGTAGGTGCCCAGACACAACTTTCGTGGCCTGGGCCAAATGTATGGCGCAGCTTAGTGAGGCTCGCGTGTTTACTCAACCAACTGACGCGCTGCAAGAGCCTGAATACCCACATATGAAATTGTCGAATTTGGCCTGTGACGAATATTCAGGCTTGCCTTCACTTGGGGCGGGCACTTGGCTTGCTGGGGCCTTGGCCCAGAACAATGTGATGTTTGATAGGGCCACTTGAGGGTTTGTTCCTCACACAATCAATTTGAAAAAAAAAAAAACAATCGATGTGTTTTGAGTCTGGTTAGGTTTTTTTTTTTTTTTTTGAATATTTTAAATGCTCAAAAAATACAACTAAAAATATGGGGATGTAGAGCGCAAAAAAAATTACACCCCCATTTTTTTTTTTTTAATTATTTTTTGCCTGCGAAAAAATGTTTTGCGGGCCGCGTTGTACTGCGTTGTAACGCGGTTTCAACGGCCGTTGTAATGGGGTTTCAACGAACGTTGAACCTTTCAACGGGAAACCCTCGTTGAATCCAATTTCACACACATAGGGGAATACGATGGTCTACTGCTCCGACGATTTCGAGAATATCGATCTCTCCTGTAACGAACGCGGGTCCTCTCGTTTCCATCTCGCTCGGGGAGGGCCTCCATTTCGATACTTCGTTATGGTCGGGGGCAGGTTGGATGACCCCGATCATGTTGAGGCCCGGATATCCTAGTGATAGGTATTGATCGAGTGGGATTAGTTCCGCTGCTTCCTCCGTAACCCCCGACGGGTTCACGCCATTGTCCGTTTCTTCCACCATGGTAGCCACTCAACCTGGTCCGTTAGCGATTGATGCCACTGCCACTAGCGCGGCTCCGACTCTGGGTTCTGCCGCTCGGTGGGGCCAATCCCGGGCTATGTGCCCTGGCGGGTGACACGTGTAACACATACTCGTATTGGCCATGGCCCCTCCTATGACTGGGGCGGGGGTTGTTCCTTGCATTCCGGGGGCTGCCCTAACGGCAATGGGACACATCGGTCTCATCATTACTTCGATCCGTGTGTTGTGCTCGCGTTGCTCCTTTTTGCTTTCTTGCATCAAATTAACTAACGTTCGGGTTAGTTTTAATATTACGTTGGATTCATTAGTCTTTGCGGGGATGCTCGGGGGAGGGGATGGTGTGATCGCGGTGGGTAGTCCTGTCACTGTATCGAGTACCTGTCTTTTGGTCGCGATCTGTTCCAGGTAGGTGACGGGTCCGGAGGACCGGAGACGAACCCCATATTTTTGAACTTGTTTTGAAGTGCTGCCAATTGAGCTTTCGCTCGAGCCAACTCCGAGGAATCCCCGTCCTTGGCATGATCCTCGCTTTCCTGAAAGCTGGCGGCGAATTTCACAAGTCCCTTCCTACCTTCTCGTCCCTTTCAGACTTGACAAACAACCTATAGAACCTACTATGATATTTAGTAACGGACTTAAGCGGTTTCTGTACACAATCTTTGATCATAAAAAAGGCCTGTTCAGGGTGGATATAATCAAATCGATTTAGGAAGTCTCTCTCGAAGGTCGGGAGGTCAATCCAAGCGTAGGTGCTAAACCAATGATACGCATCTCCTCCCAGTCGGGCAGGGATGTTGATCCGGGCTTCATCGTTACCGTACTGTTGAGCCCGTAGGGCCGGCGTAGGGTGGCCAACCATGCCCCGACTAGGTGATGCGTGGGGTCAAGGAGATACAAATTAGGGGGAGCCGCGGGTGCACGAACTCGGATGGGTGCTCCGGCCAACGGGGCATTAGCGTTGGGTGCTTGATTGGCGTTCATATCGACGGCCTGTGCTCCGGCCAATCGATTCCTAAGTACTATAGGATCACGGCGCGGCGCGTTCCACTGTCTCAGTCCCCCTCTGTTCGCCAGATCATCGGAGCAGCTATCCTACCTACTCTCCTGTGAGCTCGCCACGTGTCGGCTCCGATACCAACCTCACACCGAGTGCGACTTCCTCATCGGAGTGGGATGGGGGCCCAGAAGTGTGAACAGGGGTGTGCCAAGGATTTTCGGGAATTTGGGGTGGAGTCCCTGGTTAGAGATCTCCTGTGGCAAGTTTTCAGGGGTAGGTGTGCAAGATGGCGCGCACAGGCATTTGCCGGGGCCACGAATGGGCGCCTCGCGGTTTTAGGCGCCGTGCCCTTCAGACCGTCAAATCTAAACACTCTTGCATTCTCGAGCGTGCTGGCATAGTGTCCTTGTCATCTATCTCCGTTTTCGAATTTTGAAAATGGGAGTTGCTATTCCCGCAGGTTTTTCTTTCATTCTAGCGATGGGAGCTCGCTTGGCCTTGCGGCGCCTGCACGGTTCGCATGGCATTCGGGGCCAGTAACGGGGGATGGAATCCCACTGTACCACCGTAAGTTGGTGGTATGGTAGAAGAAGGCAAAAGGGAGGGAAGTTAGTGGTGATGACAACGAAGTAGGGGGAGATGAAATATTGCGGGCGATAGTTTTCTGGGTAATCGGAACCTCGAGGGTCGCTGGCCAGGGCGCAATGGAAATCCCTTGCGCACAGTCTTTGGCAGGGAAATTCTGGGTGCCGGGGGCCTATGAATTCCCCTCGACGGCGGCCAAGCTCGGCCAAGTCCGAGGCCACGGCCAGGCCGCCGACCCCGCGGAAGTGTCCGAGAGGCCGCTTGACTTTGATGCCACGTGGCGGCCAGAGGGGAGGGGGTTTGGGGATTCGGGAAGCACGATGGGGCAGCGCAACACCGGCCCCACCACCTCACACACAAAAAAAAAAGAAAAAAACCCAATTTTTAATTGGGGGGGTTGGGCTGCGGACGAGGAGAAATGAA
>BFEA01000782.1:99688-117042 GCA_003427395.1 Chara braunii
TCTCTCTCTCTCTCTCTCTCTCTCTCTCTCTCTCTCTCTCTCTCTCTCTCTCTCTCATGTGTATACACACACCCCGCCAGAAAAAGAAAAAGATGCGCGCATTACTAATTCTGCATGGCGCTTGAGTAGCTGGAAGTTATTTCTTTTCTGAGGGAAGTACGTTTATGTCACATAACAGTTCGTAATTGGCAGAAAAAACATGCATCAGCAACTTTGTCATGCCCTAAGTTCAAAAAGGTTGTTGTAACTGGGCCTGGTAGTGGAGTCRGGCTCGTAGTTTGTAATAGGCAGTTGTGTCGGGTTCTGTACCGGTCCGTTCCCAGGTACTGGGTTGTCCCATCCCACATTTTTTAATTTCCGGAACTCTTCATTTCCGGGGTACTGGCCTGTTTCACTTTGTTTTTGTTAGAGGACGGGACAGGTTACCGGTACTCTTCATTTCCAAGGTGCGCCCGTTCGTGCCCTGCCGTTCCATGGTCGTTACCACCTTCTACAAGGGCCTTTACCCGATGCAGCCCCTGTTCGGTGAAAGCAGCATATTAGGGTACCTCGCCCAAAGCCCAATTCGTGAAAGCAGATCAAAAGTCATGTTCTCTGGGCCAAAGGTCACATCCGAACTAAAGTAAAAGACATTGTCAAAGGTCACGGTTGTGCCCCTGGACGAACAGTTGCAATATCTAAGTATTTGGGTCATATCTGTTCATCCAGGGGATGTGCAACTCATGTCTATTCATGCAGAGATGTGTCTGTACGTACAGTCAAATGTGTCTGTTCGTGCAGTCAAGGTGTCTGTTCATGCAAAAGATGTGTCTGTCTAAAAGGAAGTCAAAGAATTCAGTCCCAGTTCGGATTCAAGTCAGAAAGGAAGTCTAGGTTCATATTAGGAGTYCGAAAACAAGGCCTGGAGGCCGCAGCACCAGCAACTCTTGAAGGAAACAGGTCTGGGACACATACACAGAGGCTGGGACTGGGAAAGGACCCATGACAGACAAGATTCAGCCCTCGTTTGGGGAGGCCAGCACTATAACAAACGAGACTGCCTCCCCACAACACAGATTTTCCACTGGCATTGATGTGTGGAAGTGCTGCGGCACTTGTGCGCTAGCTGGCTGGACAGGCGCTGGCTAAGGTAGAGTTGCGCTAGGAAGAAGGGAGGCTAGGCGCTGGTTGCAAGGAAGCCATAGCTGCACCAGCCTATGTTAGTAATAGAGAGTTAGTCAGTAGATATCAGTGATTGACATTCAAAGTAGATCTTCGTAGGTGAGAGTATGCATGCAGAGGGAAGTGAGGGGACCAAGACATAGTTCTAGACAGAAAGAGAAGAGATCAAGAGAGAGAGGAAGTGAGTTCGGACATGGTAGAGACTTACCTGTTGGTGCCATATCTGTAAACTGAAGAAGGATGCTGGCTAAGCCAGATCCCACGCAGTTGTATGACGAGAGAGACTATCTTTGTTGGCGCTGAATTCKAGAACTCATAATACTCTTTGTATTAAGTGACATTGTTAATATAAGCTGCGCCACTTGGTTCTTATCTCATCTCATTCTGGTTTGAGTGAAGCCACTTTATATGTGTGATGACATGTATGCATGCGGTGYGATGCTCTCAAGCAAGCTGTGAACAGTTCGGTTCCTTGGAATTCTGGTATCGGAGCAGATACTTGTTGCGCTCACTTCGCTGCCATAAGCAAGGCCGGCGAGACAGAAGAGAGACCGTTGGCTGTTGATGATGTTGGCGATGGTGGGAGAGATGGTGGATAGGGATATGGGAGAAGAGTAGGCCGGAGAAGAAGGGGCAGAAGGTTACTTACCTGGAGCTCGGAGTGCGGAGCGACGAGGAGCCTTCATCAAGGATCGCTGCCAAAGAGAGAAGCACCCCTTTTCCCTTACCTGGCTGTATGTGTGTGTGTTCTTCTTCTCATTATCCTCTCTRGGGTCGCTGCTGCTGTTGTCAAATCGGGTCACAGGGTCTAGAGTMTGGATGGTTGAAGTCAAAGGAACTTGTCATCTTGGAGTTAGAGTGGTCAGAGGATCGGAGTCCTTTTYTTCTCCAACCCTCTAGTCTGGAGTCTGCGCTATAGTTAAGATAGGAGTACGGCGATTGCCACATCAAATACAAGTAAGATACCGAGTGTAATCAAACTGGGTAAGARTAAGTGTGATTGAAGCAAGACCCAGATATCTGATTAAGTGACTATTTCAGTGCCACTTGCGCAAGAGGACAACAAACAGGGTTAGCATAAAGGAGGTAAAAGAAAGAGAAACAATTAATATATATAAGGAAGTGAAACAGTTCCAACCAGCCAGTGACCCGCAGAAGGCATCAAGCGGACTTTGACCCATAGCATTGTTCTGATCAGTCCGACATTTGGATCTAAAGGCAAGCAGMAAGAAGAAAAAAAAAAAAAAGATATATCTAAGTTCTAAAATTCATTATTATTGACAAAGTGACACCCCAAGTTTAACAAAAAAAAAAAGGAAACAGACAAAGCAAAGTGTTCTAGYYCATCCACATCCACGAATAGTAAGTTGAGACTCAGTAGGAAAGCCTACCTGGTGGGACCTGCGGAGGGTACCCTGTGCTAAGTTCCATCATGGTGGACGATTTCCCTATGCAGGGCTTGATGGCCCTTTCCATATTGTTGGGCCCACACTTCCGAGTGATGTTTCCCCTGGGCTTCGGGAGAGTAAGCACCTCCCGTATGATGATGCGCTCAGGAGCAGTGAAGCGAGGGCCCACACCTGCTGAGCAGGCTGAGATAGACCACCGGCAGGCAGAAAAGAAGAAGGAAAGAGAAGAAAGAAAGAAAAAGAAAGAAGAGGAACTAAAGAAAAAGGCCCAGCTAGAAGAAGAAGAGTTAAAGAAGAAGTTGAAAGAAAAGCTGGACCAGGAAATAAAGAAAGAATTGCAGACTATTGAAGAAGAAGAAAACTTTGAGGAAGGAGGAGACAGACTTGTCAGGCGGCATGCAGAAAAAGGTAAAACCAGCCGAACAGTGGGTGATCTTGATGTCAAACCGCTGGACTGGTACAACCAGTACGCCTATTCCAGTGACAGACTTGAAGAACCAGAAGAAGAAAGGGACCTATTTGTTGCAAGATTGGCGACTGTGACAGACCAAAGGGAAAGAGAACTCATGCTTGAGGAAAAACKCGCCGAGCTGCACAGCAAAATGTTAGTAGCAAAGCGGAAGGAACTCGATGATAGAAAGAAATTACAAGCAGAGGGGGGCAGACTGCACAGCGAGCTGCAGGCACAGAAAGAAAAACAGGAAGCCACCGAAGAAAAACTTGCTCTCCTGACTGAAACGGTTCTCCACACCAAGCAAGAAGTCGCTGCAATCAACCGAACCTTACAAAAAGTTGAAAGCAATCAGCATGAATTCGAAGGTGTCTGGAATACCTTTYTGCAGAAGTCCGCCCAAGATGTAGATCTGCATATTCAATCCTACATTAAGAAATTAGATGATCACATCACCCAGACCTTCACTCCAGCCGTGATTGAAAGGATAGTGCAGGGCAGCGGCGGAGGAGGCGGCGGTGATGGAGACGGGGATGGAGGCGATGGAGATAAAAAAGGAAAGGGAGTACGACGAGAAGAAGGAGCCGAGCCTTGTAACMAAATTAAAKTTAAAATTTCATGGACCTACACAGGCAAGAAAGAGGAAAGTGTCTTGCATTGGATGGCGGCAGTAGAGTCCTATGTCTATGGACAACGGATTCCGTATTGGGATAGAGTTCTGATGGTCACTTCGTGTATGGCCGACGACGCAATGAGCTTCGCCATCTCATTACAAAAGGAAGCAGGTTGTAGTTTAATGGTAGAGTTTTTCCAACAAACCCGTATTTGAGGAGTTTCTCAAAGCCGTCAAAGAAAAGTTTGAAGACAAAAACTTAGCCCGAAGAACAGAATTACTTCCCGACAGAAAATGGAAAAGTACTTCGGCACTAAAGGCAACCATGGATGAATTACTACAATGCAGCGAACATGGCTTGACCCCGGCTCAAATCTTGAATAGCTTTGCACGCGCTTTACCTGACCCCGCCCGAACTCAATTGTATCCCCGTACCAAAGAGGAGGGGATGACATATGAGAAATTCAGTCAGATTGCGTTAGACCATGCGGGGTTCTTGGCTGAAGCCAATTATTGCCATTATTGGAAAGATCTGCAAGCGGGAAAAAGATAGCAAAGCTGCACTATCTTAGGGTCAATACGTGGGAAAGACAACCTCCTTCTGACCTTTGAAGAATGAGGTGTCGAATCACTTTCTTGGGACCAGATAGATTATAGTCTCGAGGAAGGACCCAACGGGTTGGTAGCTCAGGAGGGGACTTACGTAGCCGTTGCAGCCCGCGGGGGAGGGCGACAAGGAAGAGGACGTGGCCGAGGAAGAGGAGACCGCAGACGTGGTGGAAGAGGACCCGGTACCAGAGGGGTGGTGGCGAAGGTAGCTACTACGTGGGAGGAAGGGGCAATGGTCCCTCGCAAGGTGGCCGTGGTTACAATTCTGCCTGGGGAAGAGGAAGAGGCACATGGTATAACAAGTGGGATAAGTCATACCCACCTCATCCAGGTCTACCTGAAGGGGAACCTTCAAAGAAATTGGGAATCACAGAAAAGGTGTGGCAAGAAAGGAAAGCTGACGACCTGGGCTTGAAGTGTGGTATCGGTGCGAATACCCTAACAAGGGTATCCGCACTCGTTTTTGTAGATGACAGAGGATTGGGTTGATTCAGAATTGTTGGGAAGACCGCGCGAGTTGCGGGAGTCTGTTCACTGAAGGTTTGACTATAGTGTGTGGGCGTGCAGGTTAAAGGCACGCGTGATTTTTCCTCTTTGATTATGATTGTGAAACCGGCACGGACGCCGGTCGTTTCGTATTATTATGAATATTATTTATTTTTGATTGAACTAGGACTTAGGAATACTTTCCTTTTTTCTCTTTCTGGTTAGTACGACTGACGGCTCGGTGAGCATATACAGGCATATGGCGGATCCAGATGATGGGACCTGATGGATACGGTCAGATCGGGGTAGCCGCGGCATGGTCGGTAGACYGACACGGACTTTTKGCAGYCGTGCGTGSAAGCGCAGGTTGAGGAGTGGCCCTGAGCCCCGTGTGTTACCATTTCATCTAGGATTCCGAGCCKGCTAGTACCAGGCTTGGGCTTAGCCCTATAGGTTATGACATTGGACTTACATTACGAAGGTTCGGGGATCGAGGCCGGCAAGCGGMGAYGCAACGGCAGCGGAGCATCGAGGAGGAARCCGATGGGGTTGAGGGTCGTGGSGCTATTCCCCCTGGTTTTTGTCAATGGCGGCGTCCGATCGGTGGTGGCGTTTTCTAAATAATTTTATTCTAGTGTCGTATTTTTTATACCCCGGCGGGCCGTTGACTTGGACGAGGCGCCGGATCTAATGGTCGTCAYGGCAGTYGAGGACCTTGAGTGCGTGCCCCGTTTGACGGGTCCKCGTGTTTGGGGTGCTGGCAAAACGTCCTCCCTTACGCCGTGGCTGAAAAACCACGRCGTGGTCAGKGCTGAGTTTGTAATTGCACTTGACGSGAAAGGGMCGGTAATGCTGAMTGTATACGCCCTACGCTTCGGGTTTTGTGAGGTCTCGTARRGGCATGTTGTGTTCGCGGGATTGCCCGAAGTGTGACTTCAAACTGTTTTTGTGACTAAGTCGAAGTTACCCCTCTACAGTATTATGGGGAACCCCCGTAGCAACCACGTCCGTGCTCAAGATTCCAACAAGGGAACATGCGGAGCTGCACCCACCAGCAGGTGCGATACCTGCTGCAGTAGGTAGGCGATACCGGCTAGGGGTCAGCCGGTAGCTTCAGGACCGAGCCCCTTCGATGGGCCARTCGCTATGCCTCTCTTCTGGTCCCCTCCCCCTATGAACGTCGGCAGTATTTGCTCACTGCCGCTCGGGAGGGGCCAACGGTGTATCGCTAAGTTGGGAGGTGCCAGGCAGCAGCGGGAGGATAGTGCAATGCGCAGAGAGGAAGAGCGGGCGCCGAGAGGAAGAGCGGGCGTAGAGAGGAAGAGCGGGCGCAGAGAGGAAGAGCGGGCGCAAAGAGGAAAAGCGGGCAGTGGAATAAAGCGGACGCGCAGCCGTAGTGAGTGAGGAGGCAGAACGCTGCGATAGGGAGGCCGAACCTGGCCACGAAACCGCGCGGGGTGCATACGGGGGGGCATGGCGAAAGGAGAGCGCAACTATGGCAAGGGGAAAGAAAGCCGCAAGCCGCCCGTTCCTTGATGGAATCGGGCGGGGAAAGAGACGATTTTAGGGGTTTTACCCCGGGCGATTTCAATGGTACGGTTAGTTTGAGGTTTAGAGTACTGAAAAGAGTGTTAGTTGGAGAGCTTGCCGCGCGGAGCTATGGCGGAGCGAGGTGCTTGGGCACCGGAGGGAGAAGGTGGTTCTCACGATACCTCGTGGATTTAGGTAGGAAGGAGGTGAAAGTGGGAAGCTCACCCGTTCTTCATGAAAACGGGTGAGGGAAAATGAGGTTCCGCCGTTCTGTAGTAAGGCGAGACGGGTGGCAATGACGGATCTGGGCATCGGATGGGGGCTTTGGCAGCATGGGAAACGGAGGGTGCGCGCGGGAGGAACAACATCGGGGTGGGGATGTATCTTTCCGTGTTTTAGCGGAGGGTTCATTCTGATTTTGCATTCCGATTGTTTTTTGTTTATCCTATCGACCGAGGTAGCATGTGGCCAGCTGCGGGCTGGGGACTCACCTGTAAGTCGATGCGTTTCCCAACCTTTCGATTGGAGTAGCTCCTTTTTTATAAGGGGTCCAGCGCATCCAGTCGCGTTCTAGTGGAAGTTTCATTCCGACTTTGCTCACCTATTGAAAGAGGGCCTACGAGGTGGGGAGAAGGCCAAGCGAAGAGAGTATAAAGAGGCGCCGAGGTACCAGCGTCCACCGCTGTCTTGACTTGGTGCGGCTGACCGATTGAGGGTAGCAGGCACAGTGATGGGTACGGCCAAGGGTAGAGAGGGGAAGATAAGGCTGGTGAGGAGAGGCGCACGTACCTAGACCTGGTGGTGAGCTGCAGAATCGAACGTTTCATGCATCTCCATTGTTGCTACTGACGTCAATGCGCTGCCAAACTGCAGACGACTGTTAGCTCGGTAGTAGCAGCCGGTGCACAGGGCGCCAGAGAACGGGGAGCAAAGTGAGTGTGGAGAGGGGAAAACAGACAGATTGGGGACCTACCTGTAGTGCGGTATACGCCAGTGAAACACTCGTTTGGTTCTGTTCGTCCTACCGGCAGGCAGTAGCGTGGGGATAGTTGTGAGGTTGGAGACTTACCTTTCGCAAGTTGTGCCGCACACCCCTCGAGGTGAAGAGAGAAAAAGGGGGTGCATGGTAAGAAGCTACATGGCCGCTCCGATGCGCCCCGCTATCATAAGAAACGGGTGTAGGATGCTGCGTTGTTTGCAGTTTCTACGTATAGCCAATCTTGTTGTGTAGACCGTACGGGTCATCACCTTGATTGTACCAAGTTGGGCTATTGCGGTCAGTGACAGAAGGGGGCTGCTGCGTTGGGTCGCAGATGGGCCAAGGCAGCTACAGGCAGGCTGTGAGGAACTTGGCAGGACCGACACAGCCAGTGTTTGCACACAGCCCACCGGCTGGGCAACCGATACCTGTATATTGTCTGCCCGCTGCATGACCAGTGAGGCAGCGCCACCATTCCGTTGTTGCATGAAAAGGAAGGGGTGGAGTTGTTAAGGGGGAGTCTTTGTTGAGGGCGGGAGAGTCGTTGAGGAGTCAGATGAGTGGCTAGTTTGACCATGGTTGAGTGGTAAACTGCATTTTACGCATCGCTGATACTTTATTAAAGTGGGAGATAGACGGAGCGGTTGTCTAAGATCGAAGTAGAGGGACCTAGTGGCATGATGACGCTCGTGAGGGGGGTTACCGCTGCGACTTGAAGCGTCACCAGCGAGTCTCAACAGCCGGCCACCGTTGCGTTGTTCTTGCTTTAGCTGAGTTGTTGCGGGTCCTGGCCACCATTGCGGGGCCCTCACGCGACTGAAGGTATCAACGCCCTCTCGTGGGAGTTGAGTCAGTCCCTCCCCCGTATCTCGAGCATCTGAAACCCCTCCTTCTGCCTTTCTTACTCTAAGTCTAGTCTATTGGTTCTGAGGGGAAGGCAGCAGGCCGGATTGCAACCCATAGGACCGCTACAAGACTCTGTAGGGAGTCATCCCACCGATTGCAGGAGCTCTGCCGGAACTCAGGAGAAGTTCTGGAGGCAGGGAACTGAGAGGTAACCACTGCTTTCCCTTTATAAACCCAGGTTATAGCCCTATCTGTATTTCCCATTGCATCTCTGACTGAGTATATGTGCAACCTTACTTTGACTTTTGTTTGACTTTCAGGACTTGAACCAGATAAAGTAAAGGAATGCTCGAACAATCTCAGTTTCAACTTTATTTGAGTATGAAGTCAGATTGCTGAAAGGAATTGCATCTGGGGAAGGCAGGATGGAGGACTGTCTTGATTGAGGGCTTAACTGGGTCGTTAAGGATGAGAAGTCCACATAAGTTTGGGGAGACTCGGTGTTTTGTTTATTTGGGTTTGCATGGAGCGTCAGACCCTTCTATAAGTTTAGGGGGTCTAATTGCTCATGAAGGGTCAGACTGTTCTATAAGTTTAGGCGGCCTCACTGCTCTGACTTGTGAGGGCTGCTTGTGGTTGACTTTTTCAGGGGCCAAGTGGGTTCTGTAAGTTCAGGTGCCTTGGTCGCCTTGCTTATTTTGGGTTTTCTTTTGTTTATTTGTTTTCTGAACAAGGAGGTCTGAGTTGTTCTATAAGTTTACGTGGCTTAGTCTCTTCCTGCTTTTATTCTGAAGAAGTAATCTCTGGCAAAGGGCAGACCCTTTTGTAAGTTCAGGGGGTCTAACTCAATGCCACGCACATGGTGATTTAGAGAGAAATGAAATTGCCAGAGAGTTAAATCCTTCTGTAAGTTCAGGGGGTCTGGCTCAAAGCCTCGCACATGCTTGAACCCAAGGGTTATAACTTGGCTATACTTTACTACTATTCTATTTAAGAACGAGYTAATCAAACTGTTCAATAAGACTAGGTGGTCTGACTATAGCCTATCACAACTTGAAGAGAGTATAATTAAGAATAAAATTAATGGTAAGTTGGGGCAAACTGAACTTGAATTAGTTAATTTTCATGCAGCCTTAGAAGACAAGTGGAATACAGGTATATATAACTTGGATATCCTAAACAAGTTCAGGGCGACTGGAATGGTCTAGTCATGTGCCCAAAGAAGAGAGAAGTAGTTGTGCCCTCTGTTTGTGTATACTCTTTRGCAAGTTAGGCTTTTTCCATAAGTTTGGGTGACCTGACCTTATGCCTTATGTAAGTAGGGTATAAGGGGTTAAGATACTGAATGATTATGAACTATTGTCTGTCCAGATGAACTTGGCATGGTAAGAGTACTTACCTCTGTGGTTTGGCCTGCATGTGGCTGAGTGAGATTACTGCTTAGTCTGAGTTTCAGTTGGATAGGTAGCTGCTTTAGTTGCTCGCCACGTGCTAGAGCTATAGGAGTTAGCTTCAATTCCTGCATTTTTTTAGCTAAGTTTTTCTTACTTAAATCAATTCTCGCATTTTCAAGGACCATTTTTTTTGTACTTGGCCTTGTATAAATCTTGGCAAACTACTTTCTCTACGGGAAGCGCTGCCGAAATTTCTACAAATCCAAAGAGTTAGTCAAATTTTGACTTGTCAAAGTTCAACTTGTCTTTTCTTTATATCTGACCTAGTAAAAATCTGGAAAGTCTCCTTTTGTAAAGAGAGTGCTGCCCAAATTTTTGCTAATTCAGGAAGTTGGACAAAATTGGACTTTGAGAAGTCAAAGTTATTCTCAAATTTTGAACTTGACTTTGTATAGATCTTGGAATAACACTTTTCTACAGGGAGTGCTACCGAAATTTCTGCAAAAATAAGGAGTTGGTTGAAATCTAGTCTAAGTTAGACTCAAGTTGTCTTTTGAGTTCATATCTGACTTCGTGTAAATCTGGGAAGTCTCCYCTTCTAAGAAGAATGCTGCCCAAATTTTTACTAATTTAGGGAGTTAGACAAAATTTGACTTTCYAGAGTTAACGATTATTTCTGCTTTCATATTTAGGCTTATATAAATTCTGGGAAATCACTTTTCCTACGGGAAGCGCTGCCAAAATTTTTTAAGTTTAAAGGAGATCGATTATATTTTAACAGGTGGCGATTTTGATAGTCCACTCTGAATGGAGGAAGATTTTTCCATATTGCTTAGAGGTAGGCTTAGGCATAGTTAACCAAGATAATTTGGGTAAGATCACGATATGGAGATTGTCCTCCATTAGCTTATAGGTTYAGTCTGGGGCATTGACTTGTCACGTGTTACAGATCCTCTTGATCATTTGATTCAACAGGCCGGTTGCCGATTCGTCGGTTTACGATTCAACTCCAATTCACTCATGCCACTCAACCTAAAGGTTTTAGCCTTGTGATTAAATTGTTTTATTGTGTTTTCACCGGTGAAAGATTGCAGAGCATTCCGAAAACTTAAAGTAGTTTCCCCAACCTGAAATCAACGGAACCAAAGCGTTCAAGTACGCAAATGATTGGAGAATCATGTATAAATGATATGATTACACGCTAGCATACACAAGCAGTCACAATGATGGCGTACTTTGTAGTGCCCATAATCGAGCGGTCCCTCGTGGATCCGAGTAACGCTTATGACACTCAAGTGTCAGACTCGAAGTGTCGTGAGGGTCTAATCCCTCACGATATTGCACGACTGAAGGAATAGTCATGCCGCCGCCGCGAGACCTTCGGCCTTTGGTCTGAGCGTCTCGATAGGCAAGGCGAATAGGCTCTGCACGGGAGCAGATTCCTTCCCTGCAGAGTCTAGGGCTTGGGATGCCCTAGACAAGGACCTTGAATCCCGGCCCAGGACCAACGTCCGACTATAAAAATCTTCTAAAAAGCAAAGGTCAAAGGGGAATSCCCCTTTTCTCTCGGGACACAATGTGGTTAACCCTTATGCAAAATCACAATGGTCTCTTAAACACTCAAGGCACTTATAAATATATAAGGGTTAATTTTATAGGACGATCACTTCTCACAGCCATAGTGGGGCTCCTCTCAACCATATATGTATGTAATCGCAGGCAACCACATCCAGAATCTGAACCACAAACGCACCTGCAATCACATCAAAGATTCATCAGGAAGTCCACGCACTACACGGGGTCAACTTCAATCATTCCTGGCACTCATACCCCTCGTTTTAGCCATACAAGCCTCACTCGTCCAACTCAAAACTTTGTACTTTTATTGGATGGTCATTCAATAAAGTCTGCATTGCGAGTCGATATGAGTAGACCCTGCGTCTGCGCGGTTTTATACTGAGCCTCGCACGCGACGCCTATTTGATCTCCGCATCGAAGAGTTATGGGTTGGCTACTGAGGAACTAAGAGCGTTGTCGTGTTGCTTGTGTTGTGCTGTGTTATATGGGTGTGTGTGTGTGTGTTTTATCTTTGTGTTCGTAGAGTGGTGTGCGCGTGGTGTGTGGGATGCGTCCTAGTCGACCAACGTCGGGCCGCGCTTGGGACCTCAGCCCCCCAAGACGTCAGTCCGCGTGCGGGTCCGATAGAGGCATATTATCGCGCGTACCCCCTATGCTACAGCGAACGAGAAACGCCCTCGGCTGGTCCACCTCTGCGATTACAACTGATTAGCTTTCGTATTGTGGACTGGTAGTTCGGCGGGGATACGCCCACCGAAGGGAGGTGACGGCYCCCGCAAGGTGGAGGTAAGTCGTGCCTCGCGCAGGCCCTATCCTGTCGTAGGGAATCTCGAGCGGTATGGCTGACGCACTCGGCCGGAGCGGCTTTATGGAAGCTCCATGTATATTCGCGACGAAGGATTTAAACCAACTCATGAGTGACGCGGCTGGGAGGGTCCCGCGCTGCCCTGGTGCGGTGCCGGACCGAAGCGCTCGACAGTGGGGACCCCGACCACATTGTCCCTTATTGCCCTGACTATAGGATAGCAAAAGGGAACAACCAGTAGAGGTCTCAGTTGCCTCTGCAGGGACTTCGGGTGTTAAAAAACAGAAATCCTCCCATTCGAAGGTCCCACTGGCAGAAACTGAAGAGGTAGACAATCCCCATCTAGTACACTGTCCAGAGGTGGCAAGCGTATGCATCTCTCTAGATGGATCCCTCGCTGGCATGGGTGATGAGTTGGCCGCTCGTCGCCAAGCGTGGACTGAAATGAAGAGACAAAAGGGACAACTTATAATTGCAGATCTTGAAATCAATAAAGTAAGAGTAGGAGGATTGATAGATAGTGGATCTACCCGTCGCTATATAAGTAAGAAAGGTTTGCAAAAACTRCGACTCGGGCTTAAGGTAAAGCAATTAGATCAGCCCGTGGTAAGTAATTTAGCTAATAGTACAGTGACTGTAATGGATAGGTATGTTGAGGGGKTCCAGGTATACTTCCGGCTCGAGGCAGAGGGGAAGGTGGAATGTGTTCTCCACTCTCTGACTCTTTTGGTGGAAGATAATCTTCCCTTTGACATCCTCCTAGGCATGGATTGGGGTGAAGCTGCAAATGCGGATGTAAAGATGAGGGACCACGAGTGTTGGCTCCCTAGTCCGCAAGGTGGAAAGAAAAAAATCCGYCTCTTTCATGAATCAGGTAAAGAAAGCAGCTTAGCTCATTGTTGTATGAGTGTCCCCGCGTTCGCCCGCCATGTGAAAAGGTATAATCTGTATGATCAAGTTTTCGTTSCGTATGTGCGCCCAGTGAAAGAGGGTGAAGCTAAAGAAGAGGCAAGATCCCCTGAGATTRAAAAAATCTTGAAAAAGTTCGCAGACGTGGCAGAATCCCCAAGCGGTGTGGTAGAACGACCAATCAAACATCGCATTAAAATCCTACCTGGAAGTTCAATTCCTAAAGGGCCTATCTATAGGATGTCACCAAAAGAGTTGGATGAACTGCGAGCCCAGCTTGATGAGCTGCTGGAAAAGGGGTGGATAAGACCTAGCTCCTCGCCCTATGGTGCGCATGTATTATTCGTTCCAAAGAGAGATGGCGGGGTACGCATGTGTATCGACTATAGAAAACTTAATGATATAACTGTTAAAAATGCTGAGCCATTACCCAGAATCGATGATTTGTTGGATCGAGTGCAAGGTAGCAAGTACTTCACTAAGATTGACATGAAGTCTGACTATCATTAGATTGAGGTAGAGCCAGAAGACCAATATAAGACTGTCTTTCGAACAAGATACGGGCATTATGAGTTTGTGGTGTTGCCCTTTGGTCTTACGAATGCACCTGCAACTTTCCAAAGAACGATGAATGATTTTTTTCGTGAATGGCTTGATAAATTTGTAGTTATATATCTCGATGATATTCTGATTTTTAGTAAAGATCTTAAAGAACATTGCGAGCACCTTCGACTTGTGCTAAATAAGTTACGCGAAGCAAAATTGAAATTAAACCCAAARAAGTGTGATTGGGCTAAGCGTCAGGTTCTGTATTTAGGGCATGTGCTTGATGGTGATGGTATTAGACCGGAAGATTCAAAGWCTGCAGCCATTAGAGATTGGCCAAACCCCTGCACTTTGACTGAGTTGTGGTCGTTCCTTGGGCTAGCTAATTATTATCGAAAGTTTGACAAACACTTCACGATAATCGTTGCACCCCTTCGCAGATTGCTTAAGAAAGAAACCATCTGGAAGTGGGACTCAGACTGCACGGCTTCGTTTAAACGCCTAATGAAATGTTTGATTAACTACCCGGTTTTGAAGGTTGTTGATCCTTCTTTGCCCTTTGTTGTCATAACCGATGCCAGTCAATACGGAATAAGTGCGGTACTCCAACAAGATGATGGAAATGGGTACCGACCTGTTGAGTTTATGTTCCGACGACTGCCTAATGAGAAAGTYGCCGCTTCTACGTACGAGAGGGAGTTATATGCTCTCAGAGAAACTCTTGATCATTAACGACACTATCTCCTAAGGAGGTACTTCARAGTGTACTCAGATCATGAGRCACTTCGCTGGCTCARAACGCAAGTGCGGATGACCCCTAAATTGACTAGGTGGGCTGCCGAAATTGACCAATATGACTTTGAGTTAAAGTCGGTCAAGGGTAAGTACAATGTTGTTGCTGACGCATYAAGTYGAAGATCTGACTTCTTCGGTGCAGTTGTAACATACCTAGATATGGGCACCGGTTTGCAAGACAAAATTAGGAATGCGTATTCCACCGATCCTGTCTAYGGCGCTATGATCAAACGTGTGCAAGAAGCGCCACAAAAGTTTCCTAACTATCGTGTTACACAGGGACTGTTGTTTGAACAAACCGATGTGCATGACAGGCTTTGTATTCCAAATGTGGAAGAGATTAAAAGCTTGATCTTGGGGGAATGCCATGATACTGGAGGTCATTTTGGCTGGAAAAAGACTTATGCAGGCTTGTTACATTCCTATACATGGCCTCGCATGAAAGCCGATTGCATCGCCTATGTGCAAGGTTGTCAAGTGTGCCAAAGAAACAAGAGCACTACTCAACCTCCCCTTGGATTGCTAAAGCCTTTGCCGATTCCAACAGGTACARGAGACTCTGTATCCATTGACTTTATGGATACTAAGGTGAAAAGCAGGAATGGAAAGACGCAACTTATGGTCATCGTCGACCGATTTAGTATATATGTTGTATTTGTAGCATTACCAGCGGAAGCCAAGACTGAATTAGTGATCTGAGAGTTCTTTAACAATTGGGTAAAGGATTATGGGCATCCCGTAATAATTGTGAGTGACAGAGGTTCATGTTTCACGAGTGAAAAATGGCAACAACTCATGAGTGTTTATGGCTCTAAGTTGACTATGTCATCATGTAGACATCCTGAGACAAACGGYCAGACTGAGCAAAGGAATAAGATTCTGCAGCAGACATTGCGCATGTACATTCGTCCCGATCAGGTTGATTGGGATGAACATTTGYCCAAAGTTGCTAGTGCCTATAACAATTATGTTCACCTATCTACATGCAGGACTCCGATGGAACTGCATTTGGGATGGAGACCACGAAGACCTATTGATCGCTTAAATCCGGATCAAGTACATAAGCTTCCTCTAGGGACAAGTGAATTTGCAATACAGTATSAGAAAGATATTGAGAAGGTAAAGGAGAATATAATGAAAGCACAACACTAAATGATAGAACAGGCAAATAAACATAGAACACCATCTCAATTTGCTGTAGGTGATTTGGTGTGGGTTAAGTCTAAAGAGTTTGCTCCTGAGGAGAACATTTCTCAGAAGTTGCTACCCGCCTACAGASGACCGTGGCAAATTCTTGTTGTAATTGGAGAAGTAGATGGACCTTCTTATGTCATTGAGATTCCTCTACATTTGCATACGTATCCGGTGTTTCACGCTTCAAAGYTTCTACCTTGCGTGACTAATGAGTTGTTTCCCAGTCGGAGATCAGCGATACCTCCTAGTATGGATGGGAAATATGATGTAGATAAGATTGTTGCTGAGAGCACTTTTCAAACCGGACGCAGAGGCARACCCCAGCGACAATATAAAGWAAGATTCGCTTACCAAAACCCAAGTGAAGATCGTGGGTTTACAAGAGAAGATTTACTTGAGTCTGCACCTCACATTGTATCTGCATATGAAAAAGCTAAGAAAGGAATAAGTATTATTGATAGATGAAGGTTTTCTCAGAGGACTTCRAATCTAGGCCGGCGAGAGTAAAAGGGCCTTTACCCAATGCAGCCCCTGTTCGGTGAAAGCAACATATTGGGGTACCTCGMCCAAAGCCCAATTCGTGAAAGCAGATCAAAAGTCATGTTCTCTAGGCCAAAGGTCACATCCGAACTAAAGTAAAGGACATTGTCAAAGGTCACGGTTGTGCCCCTGGACGAACAGTTGCAATATCTAAGTATTTGGGTCATATCTGTTCATCCAGGGATGTGCAACTYATGTCTATTCATGCAGAGATGTGTCTGTACGTACAGTCAAATGTGTCTATTCGTGCAGTCAAGGTGTTTGTTCGTGAAGTCAAGGTGTCTGTTCGTGCAAAGATGTGTCTGTCTAAAAGGAAGTCAAAGAATTCARTCCCAGTTCGGATTCAAGTCAGAAAGGAAGTCTAGGTTCATATTAGRAGTCCGAAAACAAGGCCTGGAGGCCGCAGCAGCAGCAACCCTTGAAGGAAACAGGTCGGGGACACATACACAGAGGCTGGGACAAGGAAAGGACCCAAGACAGACAAGATTCAACCCTCGTTTGGGGAGGCAAGCACTATAAGAAACGAGACTGCCTCCCCRCAACACAGATTTTCCACTGGCATTGATTCGTGGAAGTGCTGCGACACTTGTGCGCTAGCTGGCTGGACAGGCGCTGACTGAAGTAGAGCTGCGCTAGGGAGAAGGGAGGCTGGGCGCTGGCTGCAGGGAAGCCATAGCAACGCCAGCCTATGTTAGTAGTAGAGAGTTAGTCAGTAGATATCAGTGAGTGACATTCAAAGTAGATCTTCGTAGGTGAGAGTATGCATGCAGAGGGAAGTGAGGGGACCAAGACATAGTTCTAGAGAGAAAGAGAAGAGATGAAGAGAGAGAGGAAGTGAGTTTGGACATGGTAGAGACTTACATATTGGTGCCATATCTGTAAATTGAAGAAGGATGCTGGCTGAGCCAGATCCCACGCAGTTGTATGACGACAGAGACTATCTTTGTTGGCACTGAATTCTAGAACTCATAATACTCTTTGTATTAAGTGACATTGTAAATATAAGCTGCGCCACTTGGTTCTTATCTCAACTCATTCAAGTTTGAGTGAAGACACTTTATATGTGTGATGACATGTATGCATGTGGTGTGATGCTCTCAAGCAAGCTGTGAACAGTTCGGTTCCTTGCACTTCAACCTCCCCACTGAGTGCTGCGTCGTAGAGAGAACGCGAGGAGTGTCAGAGCATGCGCGTGGAGCATCAGAGCATGCCACGTTGCTCTGGTGCTCCGCCCATTCTCTCTCTCTCTCTCTCTCTCTCTCTCTCTCTCTCTCTCTCTCTCTCTCTCTCTCTCTCTCTCTCTCTCTCTCTCTCTGAGCATGCCACATTGCTTTGATGCTCTGCGCATTTTCTCTCTCTCTCTCTCTGAGCGTGCCACATTGCTTTGATGCTCCGCGCATTCTCTTTCTCTCTCTCTCTGAGCATGCCACATTGCTTTGATGCTCCACGCATTCTCTCTCTCTCTCTCTCTCTCTCTCCCTCTCTCTCTCTCTCTCTCTCTCTCTCTCT
>BFEA01000782.1:135121-150097 GCA_003427395.1 Chara braunii
GTTCGCATTGTCAATTTGCTGTTCTAAGTATATTGGGTGGGCTGCGAATCATCCCATGATACTTCGCTGATCATTCCCCTGGGTAGATTGCTGTTCGCATTGTCAGTTTGCTGTTCTAAGTATTATGAGTGGGCTGCGAATCACCTCATGATACTTTGTTGATCATTCCCCTGGGTAGATTGTTGTTCGCATTGTCAGTTTGCTGTTCTAAGTGTTTGGGTGGGCTGCGATTCACCCCATGATACTTCGCTGATCATTTCCCTGGGTAGATTGTTGTTCGAATTGTCATTCTGCTGTTCTAAGTGCTTGGGTGGGCTGCGGTACATCTCACGATGCCTGGCTGATCTTTCCCCTGGGTAGATTGCTGTTAACCTTGTCATTCTGCTGTTCTATGTGGTTGGGTGGGCTACGATTCACCCCATGATACTTCGCTGATCATTTCCCTGGGTAGATTGTTGTTCGCATTGTCATTCTGCTGTTCTAAGTGCTTGGGTGGGCTGCGATTCACCCCATGATACTTCGCTGATCTTGCCCCTGGGTAGATTGCTGTTGGCATTGTCATTTTGCTGTTCTAAGTGCTTGGGTGGGCTGCGGTACATCTTATGATGCCTCACTGATCTCTCCCCAGGGTAGATTGCGGTTAACCTTGTCATTCTGTTGTTCTAAGTATTTGGGCGGGCAACGGATAGGGTAACCACCACCGTTGTAGGGGTCATGCGGGAATTGTGATCAGGCGAAATGCGGCCGACGGCACGTCGGCAGCGGTACTGTAGGTACTTGGGAATGGGGTCTGAGACTGTTCAGAACCCATATCCTGGATTTGAACAGATGACCTGCAGACCCAGCAGACCATCTGACTCCGTTTTCTGAAAAAATCAGAAAACGGACTTCCTCCGAACTATTCGCCGGGACCCGGCGGATACCCGAAACGATCCTTCTTCCACCTTCATCCCCTACACACATCCACCATAGCCGACCACCTCAACCCTTCTTCCACCTCCATCCCCTACTCCCATCCACCATAGCCGACCACCTCAACCCTTCTTCGCTTATCACCTCCCTCATCCGCTTGAGGACCATAGGGGCCACAAGGGGGTACGCAAAGTTTCGGGTAGGGCCGGTTAAGAAGGGTCAAGGGTCAACGACGATTAGGATGTGGGGCCTCTCGTGTACTCTCTCTTCCGCTTCTTCCCTCTCTCTCTCTCTCTCTCTCGCTCTTTCCCATCCCTTCTTTTCCCAAGGCCTTTGACTCTTAAGCTCCCCCTTTACCCCTTCCCCTCCATGGCACGTGACTAACCTCTACCCTCTCCTGTTACATTGTCAGGGAACAAACGGCAAAGAACTCGATCCTCACTTGGTGGAAAGCGAGGGCAAGGGGACGGGTGTCGGTCCCTTGTGCGACCAAGAAGGGAAGGTACCACATTGTTGTGAGCATCTGAGAAAGCGAAAGGAGTGCTGTTTTTTGTGCTTAGGTCAGTTTGACTCAACCATCCTCCCCGACTGCATGACTAAGGTGAAGGCATGGCTTGCTTGATTGAGGGGAAAGATAACCAAAGGATCATCAAAGACAAAGAAAACTTAGAATTGTGGGAGAGGCGATGTGTTGACCCCAATGGGGATTCTACTTGGCCTTTGCTTTGTGTGGTCTTGCGCAGGTGAGTAGCCTAGGGTGGTCTGAGTGGGGCTGTGCCCGCCGGGATGCGCGCGCGAATAGGGAAAGCGACGAGGGAAGGACTTAGACCTTGCTTAACTAAGAATGCACGAGAGGTTTGCTGGTCGGATGCTTGGATGAGTGGAAGATGCCTGGAGGTGGCCTGTGTGATGATTGAATGCAATGGTGCCCTTGAATGCAATGCAAGCCCGGAAGGACTAAGGGAAGTCTTGGATAGGTGAATGCAATGCTAGTAGCTCAAGAAATATAGCGGCTAGGGGTCCGGGTGATGCCACCCCACCCCGAGGATGTCGTAGGGATTGTCTTGAGCCACTAGACTTAGTGAAAAGGTGTGTGGCCCAGCGGATGACGCTTGGCCTACGCATGATAAGAAGAAAAATCCTCAATAAACTCCCTGGACTGCCAGTGTATTGGAAGGAGCAATTGCCTGGTCAGACTTAAGTGAATCGAGAAAATGCTACGAGTGTTCAAAGAGCTACCATCTATACGTGAGAGCGGAACTACATCCTCCAATGTTAAGCCCTCTCGCAAGGTGGTCCATCCCCATCCATCTCATAGCACTAGGTGGGGTGCCCCTGGGACGAACGACCCGCGCCCAGAGCGTGAGCGTGGGCGGGTCGAGCCAAATGGGACCCGCAGCGGGGTCGACTTAGGCTCGAAAGTCCTCCAGGGTACGGCCCTACAAAAATGGTGGAGATGCCGGGTAGTGGGTTAAACTGACCCATACAGTCTCGAGGGGGGGGCGCCCGACGCATGACCGCGAACATAATTTTAAGATAAGGAACGAGGTCTTAAGTTTGCTCTGTTCCCTTGAGAGAATCAGATTTGAGGGTGGCTGGGCGCATGGCAAGGCCAGGCCTGGAGGAATAACATGCATGCTTGCACACTTGATCAGCCATCTCCCTTGGAGGTGACTCTAGTCCTTCTCTCGGGCTGATGTTTGTGAGATCGGGGAAGCCTTGGGCAAACCGCAGGTCGACCCTTATTCTTCGTGTGAAAGAAGAGCTCTGGTTACCTGGCAGGCGGTTGGGATTCCGGGCTAGTCCGGGTTCCAATAAAAATCCCGCGGCGGAGTGATCCGACTGACCTGGGTGCCTCTCTCCTCTTCTTCGGAGCCCAGCGGGCTTCGTGCACTACACCTAAATGCTTGAAGAAACCTCATATGAACATAACGGGTAATCGAGAACGAACGATCCTTCCCTATGAATGGACACACAAGGAAAGATAAGGGAATGAAGGGAGTTGCTAGACTCCAAGAAAAACTAGCTCACCTTTGAAGATGCTCACGAGAAGGAACCGGACACTGTGTATGGAAGGTAAGAGTGAGTGACACACACGGTCCTGAGAGAAAATTGAGAGCTATGGGTAGGAAACGATGGGCGCACCAAGGGATAGGCACTTGTACTATATGTGTCTCACTTGGGACTTGCGTTTTGCATGATGGGGATATTGAGCGTCCTGCCTTTCGGAAGGAAAGGAGGGGTCTGCACCGGCCTGTGTGGGTTGCGAAACGTCGCTCCCTTTTGTGGGTTGCCGTGGGTTCGTGTGTGGAGGTCAGGCCACCGAGCTGTCGGACGGGAGTTTGTCACGTCGGTTGATTAGTAGCATTCCCGTTCGAGCGGTGATGAACTTTGCTCAATGATCTGCTGGACGGGGTGTGAAATCTCCTCAAGCGGGGCTTAGTCTGTTGGCCAGCGGAGAGAGTACCACTACATACGGGCAGAGACGGAGCCTCGGGGACGATTAGTAGCTTTTCGTAGCTTGGTTTGGGAAAGGCTGTTCCTTATCGGACCGATGGAAGTGAATGCCCAGACGACTGACTTTTGTCCCTGTATATAGGCACACGGGGTAACCCTCGGTGTCGGTATGGATGAGCAAAAGCGGCAATACGGGATGGGGTATTCTGGGCAAGAAGGTGAGGGCGACCCCCCACTGGAGTCTGGGTTCCGCGCTCGCGACGGTTGAGTTGTGTTTGAGGTACGGGATAAAACTCTGCCGATAGTAACAGTGGAGAGACCACTTTGGGAAAAAGGCCGGTGAGGAGATGACCGACCTGTGTGTGACGTTTGCCTGATTTTTTTCTTTTGTGTCTTCCTCTGTAAAGTTTGCTTGAAATTGTTAGGAAGGGAACTGAGCCTCTAAGTCTGTTCTCGCCCCCCCGCCTAAGTCCGCACGAGTGAGAGAATATGTGGGTAAACATGGATAGGAGTCGGAAAGAAATGGAACCAAGAAAAATGGAATGCCGGTTGATGGTGACCGATTGGGGGTATGATGAGGCAGCGACATCTGGGAAACGGGTAGGGAAAGTTAGGGAGACCCGGATGAGGGGTCCGAAACAATCCTAATCTAGAAAGAAAGACAGTCTGACCAAGAGGGGCCGTGTGGTGCTCTCTTGTGAAAACAAGACTAGAACTGGAAAAACGGAATGGCGCGGTGGTTTTCATCTCCTATCTATTCTAGTGGTATGTAAATGCCAATAGACGTAAAGGAAGGGGTCTCAGTCGTCCTCCTGGAAGAAGGAACGTGGACAGACCTGGAGCCAGCCTACCAAACTGTGATGCTGGACGAGAAGGACGCGTTCCTCTGGATAGAGACAATCTGGACAAAGGTTAGCCTAACGAGACTGTCGCCGAACCTGATGGACTTAGAATTCCGGGGGACGGTGGAAGCCCGAGGGTGGGTCTACCTATCCCAAGAGATGGAAAATGCAATGGTAATAAAATTAGTGTTGGGAACGGTGTCAGATGTATTGTTTAGACAAGCGGACGGGAAGTGATATGGGCGGTCTGTCAGCGGGCAGAAATGGAAATGGACAAAATGGAGGTGCGAGTAGAACTCGGGGACGGGAGGAACATGAGACGCCTTCTTAGGACAATGAGGTGCGTGCTACCCCCGTTTCTGGTGGACGAGGTTTTTGGGACTAGGGATAGTCTGGAACAGATATGTCAGTCAATGACACGCCTGAGGCTGTACGTGTGCGCTCGACAGGACTTCTTTAGACTGTTGGTGGAAGCGGGACCATTCGAAGGGAACTGAGCGGAGGAGCTAGCTGAGGTATTAAACCTCCTCAGCGCTGATGAAGTCTCTGTCCCTAGCCAAGTGCATTGGCAGATAATCTATCGGAATGTGGCGGAGGGAGAAACCTTCTTAGAAGAACCGAGGGAGTTGTTCTCGGACGAGGAGGAGGATGTCAGCGATGATGAGGATGGGGATGAGATAGAAGACTGGGACTTCTAAAATGGGGGTTGGGGGCTCACCCGGGGAATGGGTTGTCTGCTATGTGCAGGAAGGGAATCAATGGCTCGAGGATTCCAACTGAGGGATTGCACGTTCGAGGGATGGGAACCAAGGCGGATTAAGGGGGGGGTAGAGATGCCCTTGCCTGCGGAATATGAATGGAGGGGAGCGACGTGTGACTGGGTCGGACTTGAGGTTGTACCGAAACTGTCATACCTATGGATAAAACGTATCTAGAACCCCATTAGGGAAGAGGATGGATGGGAAGATATCGCAGAAGGGAAAGTGGAGTCGGTAGGGACGGTCGTCCTGTCAGAGCAAGGGTAGGATCTGTTCTGTAACACGCTTGCGGCGGGACAAAACTTGATGTGGCTTCTGGAGGGAGCAAAAACGAGGACTCGGAAGGCGGGTGAGAGGTTTGCCAATAAGGGATGGGATGAGGTCCACAGCAAGGTCGTGATGGGGGGATGGAAAAAGTTTAGACCACCCTGCTCGCTAAAGAGGATCTGGGTCCCCGAGTTCATAGTGGACTGGTTTGGGGGTTTTGACCACGTTGGGGAAGTGGCCGACACTATGAGAAGGGTGCACACTGACTACACGTGGTTGTCAGAGGAGTTTTACAAAACATCGCTGAAGTACGGACCTTTTCATGGCGATAGAGCCTGGGAAGTCCTCATCATCTTGAATCTGGACAGGTACGATCAACTAGAAGTAGCCCCGGAAGTTAGGGATGCCATAATCCGTCGGGAGGTAGCGACGACGCTGTGCTACGTGGATGATGTGTTCAAACTGTTTTAGGTACTATGGTTTGATTAAGAGCAGGAACAGTTGTGGGGCTAGACAAGCATGGGGAAATTGCTGAGATAAGGGAATGGGATGTCTGACCATTGTAGGGTTCATTGCGAATTGCGAAGAAAGGAGACCAAGGGTAGGAGCGCAATGACACGAAGAAGGACGTTTCTTGAAGATCGCCCCATAGGCATTGAGCCACCTAGGGAAGTAGAGGGTGGAGTAGAAGTTAGTCTGCCGGCCGCAAACGAGGGTTGGCACCCGATGGCGGATTGGGTCGGGGTTGAGCTTATGGAAAATAGGGTTTACCTAGTAACGAAGGTCGAATGGCGCACGGGTGAGAATGGGGAATGGAACCCGGACCCACAAGGGCATGTGCGTGCGGAAGGGAGATTGTATGTGTCCGAGGAAGGGTGACGGGAGTTCGGAGTCCGTTTGGCATCAGGGGAAGACCCATTGAGAATGTTTGGAGGGGCATGGCAGTTAGTGTGGCGGGCAAGGTTCGAATTCGCGGACCCGGAACTTGATGACGTGACCGCCAACCTTAGAGTAGCCATGGTCGGAAGCTTCGAACTGCCCAGTGAAAACGTTCGGATGAGATTGCCGCCATTCTTGCTGGAAAGGTTAGGCGGGGTGGAGCTTGTCAGGAGGGCTGTGGCCGACCTTGCCAGCGTGGCGTTTGAGGATGCAATGGTTCACCAAGAGTATTACCGGGCCTTTCTAGAAATGGGGTCATTCAACGGCGAGCAGAGGTATGAGGTGCTGCGGATCCTGCAAGCTGTGCTTACCACCAGGCCAAGGGCTCCGGTCGTAGGCAGTGAGGTTCTGTGGGGCGTCGTCCGACGAAAAGTAAGGCGGGGAGTGATGTACATAGACGACCTATATCGACTGTATGAGGCAACGGAGGTAGGAACAGACTGGTAAGAGAGAGAAAAGAAGTATCCAAACTGGTAAGAGAGAGAAAAGAAGTATCGAAACTAAGGACCAGGGAGTTGCCCGGGTGAGGTCGAAGAATGGATGGAATAAGCAAAATTCGCTTGCTGTTTAAACTGTGTAGGGGACCGCTAATCAACAATGGCAATGAGACGCGCACGGATGTCGCGACGACCCACGCACCCTCAGCCACCCACGGGAAGTGGAGGCGGATGGGAGGTATCGCTCCCGGCAAGCTACATGGTCCGAGGAATTGACACTGAATGGAGAGCCGTGACCTTGGGAAGGGACCAGACGTTCATGATGGTAGAATGTTTGTGGGATGATACGAGGATAAACAGGGGACCAGGGGACGATCTGTATACTGACCTCAGGGTGACTAGAACCGTCTACCTACCAGAACTTGGATGACACATGTTAGGAACGAAACTGGCACTAGGGCATGGTTTGTTACCAATCTTCCAGAGGGCTATTAGGATACTGAACCGAGTAGGCCAGGAAGTGCGAGGGAGAAGGAGTGTGGGATTGAGAACCCGGGTGGAGGTAGGAGGTTGGCGAGAATTTAAGGCCCCGATGACAGTACAGAGGTGTCAAGTGCCTCGCTTCATGGTAGACCTGGTGTTCGGCAGCCTCGCAAGGGCGAGGGATCTGGTGGATTCGACCCTGGTTTGGATTCACCACTTCCGGCCGCAGACAACGGGTATGTTCTATGATGTGTCGGTTAGGCACGGGCTGTTTTGGGGAAATCAGGCCTGGGAATTACTTAACTTATCGAAATCTTGATATTCGGATTGCCTCGCATGACGTTTGAGGAATATGAACCAATAATTCTTAGGGAAATAGAAATGGGAGAAAACTATCTTGCGGGGGTGGCCGATCTGTTCGAAGAACCGGATGAGCGCGATAGACCCGAGGGACCAGCGTGAGGAAAAAGTACCAGGGAAAAGTAAAGGATGGAAAACCAGAATGAGAGGCTAGCCGTCGGCAAAGGAGTGGTGGTCGGAGTTCCGCCCTACCTAAGGTCGTGGCAGGAGGGAACTGGGAAGACCAACCGTGCGGAGGGATGCAGGGGCATCCGGGTGTCGGGGAGTCAAAAGGGTTACCCTCAAGGGGAGAGCCGCTAGCCCAGGACACCGGCCTAAGGAACCGAGGCAGGGCAGGGACAAAATGCCAAGCCTCGGCAGCGAGCCTACCCGCAGGGGAAAGGCCGAGCGGTACCCTGTAGGAGAGAAGCCAGGAGGATTGTCCCGACTAATATAAGACGGGAAAACATGGAAATAAATAAGAATAAGGGGACCTTAGGGTCCGGGAACTAGGGAAGTTATGAACAACCGGCCGTTTCGCAAAAAACAAAAATTCCATGTGCAGGGTAGGTAAAGGGATGGCGTCGGAAGAGGAGGCTGAGGAACTGCGAAGCAAAGGAAGTCAGGGCACGGGTAGGGGTACGGAACGAAACGAGGCATCAGTAAAGGATCGAGAATCAGCGAAACCAGAGGGAATCAGGGATGATGGGAAGGACCTTTCGACAGGCGAAAGTTCGGGGAAAGTCGGGGGTAGCAAAAGAGGACCTCATAAAAATAGGGAAGGGGGGGACAATGGAAGATCGAGTCCTCGAAACTTAGAAGGGACCATGCCCAAGAAAACGAAGGTCTCGGACGCCCGCCGTAAGCTGGCAGAGATAGAAAAGCGAACCGCAGAATATAAAGCGAGGCTTATGGAAGAAATGATGGCTGGGAATGAAAAGGACTCCCTGGGTGAAGGGTCGCGAGAGGAACGCAGGGTCAGCCAGGGCAAAATCAGGCACGGAGAGAAGGATAACAATCATAAGGGAACGCGCGACAAGAAAGGGAAAGAAAAGGGGGACGCTCCGGCTGTAGAGGCAGAAAAGGCTACAACCCCGCCTGCCATGGACAGCGGGGCTAGCCGCCTGCCCGCCACACCGAAAGTAGCAAAGGGTTGCGACGGACTTTGGAGTCTCAGAGAAAGGGTGCTAGGATGGTTCGATCCGGAGGGTACGCCAAAGGCTGGGGAAAAGTGGGGGGATAGCAAGGAAGGAGAAGGGACCAGTCCAGCTGGGGAAGAACGTAGCTCTGAGGGACACCTTAAGAAAATAGTAGCTACCCTCACCCGGACTCTGAATAAGAATCAGGGGTATCTAGCCGATGCCAAGAAGAAACTCACTTTTGATGGGGCGAACATTACGGAGTTCCTGATAGACTATGAGAACCTGGCAGCCTTGTTAAAATGGAGTGAGGAAGAGAAGATGGACCACCTGGGGCAGCATGTATCACTGAGTCTGGGTAGAGACATTATGGCCATCGTCGCCACTAGTAAATCTTGGGAGGAAACCGAGAACGAGATGAGGAAATACCTAAAGGTGGAGAAGATGGCAACGGAAGCCGGGTTGGCGGCAGTCCAAAGGAAGATTTATGTGACTTACAATGACTTCCTAAGGGCCTTTACTCTAGTCGCACTACGAATTCCTGGGGTAACAGACCGGATAATGAGTAAATATTTCCTCAGCCAGTTCTCAGAATTCGACAAACATAAGATTTTGTCATCCTACCAGAAGACTAGCAAGTTCGAATACACTAGGGATGTGGACTTTAGCACGGTAACAGACCTCGCTGAGAAGACAGTGGTGACCGATACCCTAGCCCTCCTTAAGGAAGGGGAGGTTATAGACTTGACTGGGAAGACAGGGGATAAGGTCAAGAAAGGGATAGAGAGCCTGCATGAATGAGTGCACGGAGTCGACAACAAGATGGAAAGAATGAAAAATGCGCTATTAGTAATGTAGGCGCAGGTGTCCCTACCCGCCCTCCCGCCCCAAGAGGCCGTAGTTTCGGCAGCGGTAGCGAATCGGGGGTATGGCAGAAGGGATCCGTCCAATGAGCAATGCAGGTACTGCACAATGGTCGGACATTTCGTGCGGACATGCGCAAGGCTCAACCATGATATCATGAGATAGAGATGCAGCAGGTCCCTTAAGGGTGGGATTCTCGGACCCCAGAGAGAGCTCGTAAATTGGAATTCGCCAGGAGGGATGCGGCGTGCCGTCATCGTCCTAAATAACTTGGATATAGCCGCCGTAGAAGCAGAGCCGGTAACCGATATTGTCTGGGACCAACCGAGGGGACGTGGGCCACAGGCCAATTTCATCCTAGAAGGCAATGGGCAGGATAGGGTAAACATCACCACCCGACGGGCCGGTGCGGAAAAAAAGTTTATTCAAGACACAGTAATGGAAGAAGTCGCTAAGACTAGCGCAGATCAGAAACAAACCGAGGGCGAGGAGCCAGAAAAGGTTTACGGAAAGCCAAGGGAAAAAGAACCGATAGACAAAGTTGCGACGGCTAAGAAGCAGTTCCGGTACCAAATCCCGATCCTGACTTCGCCTGAAATCGATGGCACCCTGAGTAAGCTGCTGGCTACCATGGTTTCGGTGTCCTTCCAGACCATGCTGCAAGCCAGCCTGAGACTGCTTAAAGGACTCAGGCAACTGCTAATGCGCAAGCGCGTAGAAGTAGAGGAGGTTCCGGAACCACAGGAGCAGGAAACAGAAGAGCCCGAGGGCCCGCAAGGGGTCTCCAACCTCCAACGAATTTCCGGAGATCTGGAGGACCTGGAAAAGGCCTTTGCAGACATCCGCCTAAGCCTACCGAACCGAGAAGGGGGTGAAGTTATGAGGGCACCACCCGGGACGAAGCTTAGCTTCCATGCATTGCCCGTAGGGAAGCTGAAAATCCGAATCGGGATCCACCACACAGACGCATTAGTGGACGGTGGTGCGGAAATTACCCTCATACGACGAGATTTTGCAACAATTTTCGGCTGCACCGTAAACAAGGAAGTGACGGGGAGTATCCGAGGAGCTGGCGGAGAGATTCCCTTTGCAGGATACGTTACGAAATGCGCAGTTAGGGCGGGGATCAGGGAGTCGATCTGGTCCTTTCAGCGGATGATCGTCATGGAAGAGATGGACCATGACAGTATTCTCGGAAGACCATGGTGCGCCAACGTCGAAATGATAGGTATGCACCTGCACGATGGCACATACATGGTGGTTATAGAGAACCCCGTGATCGGCCGCGGGGAACTCCTCCGACTCCTTGGGACCAGAGGGGATCCGCCAAAAGGCATATTGGCATCTTGGTCACCGACGTTCCAGGAGAGTGCGCGAAAAGGGGCATTCGCGCGAATGGAAGGTATGAGGGAAAGGGTAAAAATCATGATTGAGGAAGCCTTTAGCAAGAAGAAGTGGATCAAGATGGGCCTCCCTATGAAAAAGAGGAGGCAAGAGGACGAGGCCCTGGAAGTTATGGTGGCAGAAAAAGAGTCGGAAGTCGAACTTGGGGCTAGCCTGCCCAAGCCAAAGGAAACCCGGAAAGAATCGCCGGAGGTGGTGCTTGAAATCCCAGACTTGTTACAACTCGTTAAGGCCATCAAGTACCACAAGGTGGGGGTGGACCCCGCAACGCTTGCTAAATTCGAGGACGGGGTCCGAAAGGGCTACTGTCAGAATGGGAAGTTAGTCAGTATCCAGCCCCGCATCTCGGAGGTAGCAAGGCTGATCCCGACCGTTCATTTTTTAGGAAAACGATCCCTGAAGGGAGTGTGCGAAAATACAAACCCGTAGGGGAGAAAGCCAAGCCGGTCTCGATCCTAGTCGAAACATCAAAGGAGGAGGCCATGGAAAAGGAGGAAGAAATCTTGCGGATAATAAGGGAGAGGCGAGCAGCGGAAGGGCACCGCATACCTGACGAGATAGCGGATACCTTGAAGATAGGGATAGAAGGGTTCCTAACGGCGGAAGAGACGCAACTGATAAGGAAAGCATGTCAGGAGTTCCATTTAGCTTTTGCTTTCAATGACCATTAGAAGGGTCGATTAGATGCAAAGTTGATCTCCCCCGTTAGAATCCATATAGTAGAACACAAATGCTGAAACGACCAAGGGTCTGCCTACGAGTTCGGAAAAGCGACGGAAGTCACTGAGTTGCTTAGGGCCAAGATGGATTCATTCGTGGCCGAACCCACCGCATCACCTTATGCGAACATATGGTTTGTCTTTCGAAAGCCTAACAAATCGCTAAGATGGATTCAAGATCTGTAGAAGCTAAACGCAATAACGATCCAGGACGCGGGATCGCTTCCACAGGCTGATCTACTGGCAGAATCCCATGCTGGGCGAAGCATCTACTCCTTGGTAGATATGTACTCAGGCTATGATCAGCTGCCACTCGATGCGAGGGATAGGCCGTATACCGCCATGCACACGCCGGTAGGGCAGTTGCAAATGCAAGTGACCCCTATCGGTTTCACGAACGCTGTGGCAGAGGCGCAAAGGAGGATGCTAGCTGTTGCAGGGGACATGTTCCCGGAGAAATGCGAGCCATATATAGACGAGAATCCGATAAAAGGCGCGCGAAACAAGGATGAGACGGAGGTCGAGCCGGGCGTGCGAAAGTTTGTTTGGGACCACCTTCAGGACATCAAGGACCTACTCCAGCGATTCCTCGTTTACAACATTACTGCAAGCGGACCAAAGAGCATTCTGGCTGTCCCGGAAGTGACCATACTAGGATTTCGTTGTGGGGCCTATGGGAGGAAACCGGACCCGGCAAAGACGGATAAGATCTCTCAATGCCCGACGCCTCTGCGGACCACGACGGAGGCACGAGCCTTCCTGGGGGTAGTCGGATTTTGGATGGGGAATCGAGCTCCAGAAAAGGAAAATTGTATGAAGGATTTGATCACAGTTTGGTTATGAACAGAGGGGGCAGAAAGCAAGGGACCAGGGGACCGTCGCCACTGACAGAAGGAAAGTCGATCGTCCTCCCCTCTGAAAGCGACACCAGCAGTGAGGAAGAGAGGAACCCAGGGAAAAGGCAAAGGTTGGAGGAGGAGGAGACTATTGAGGTCATAGACCTCAGCAGCGGGGAAGAAGAGGATGAGGTGACAACTCCCACCAGGGAAGAACGGGGAAGGGAGGAGAATTCAGGGAAAGAAAAGGACAAATGGAAAGAAGAGTTCGGGCCAACCTTCAGCATTGGTTTGATCAATGGGGCGCTATCTTACGATACCAATGGGCGATGAAGGGCGGGGAAAAGCTGAGTAGGGGAGAGGACTTATCCCCGACGACCTTCTCTTTGGAAGGGACGCTCCTTCAGTTACAGGGAGTAAGGAGACAAATGCAGCAGGAAATAGAGGATCGAGCAAGAAGGGAGGCTCGGCGTGGGGCAACTGGACAGTAAAGGGGACGGTAGGAATAATGGGGGGCTAGCTAGAAATTGGGGAGGGTTGGTACCTGGGCAGTCGGAAATGTCATTTTGAACTTCGCACTTGAGCTCATTTTTGAATGAATTGAGATGGGATAACTTTCTAAGCTCGAGATGACTAAGGAATGGGTAATCAGTGCTACTTTGTACGAGTGGTTGCTTCTTCAGGGAAGGGCACGGGAGTTTTTTTGTGCACTCAGGATAGAACAGTGGATGGCTAGGTTGGCTAAGGGAAAAGCAAGGGAAAGACAGAGGGGACCTGGATGAGACAAGTCTGTAATGTCGTCTTTGCATTCGAACTTTGTATCTTTTGCCTTTTTTGGAAGAACTGAAATTTAACTACCTTTGATTGGGAGAAGCTAGTAAGGGAAGGGTAAATCAGTGCTACTTTGTAAAAGTACTCGTTCCTTTGAGAAATCTGAGCTTTTTGGTAGTAAGAAGGGAACTAGGATGATCGACTCTGTTTTGGGAGACAGACAAGGATATGTGAACTGTTGAAGAATGAAAAACGTCGATGACAAAGAGTTTTCCTTTTTGAGAATTGAGTATCCGGGGTCGAATGAGTCATGGCATGAGTCTCTGCGAGAGGTTAGGGGACCTATGGGTAAAGGGGCATGAAGAATCCTCTTCCCTAGGAGCCAAATCCAACCTATCATAGACAAGTTCAAAGCAATGGAAAGGGCATGAGAGACCAGAGAAAGGAAACATCGATTGGACAAGTATTATCTGCAATGGTTGAACGACCAGGCGGGCTAGTGCTGCTTGGGGCCATGAGCCTCAAATTGAGTACTAGACGCTGAGTCGGGTGTATGAACAGACATGAGAACGACAAAGGACATAATAAAGAGGAAGAAGCATGCGTCAAAACTCAAGATGATGGTCACCCTCTAACCCTTGAGACCTGAATAGGATCCGTGTCATCAAGGCCCACCCCCTCGGGCGCTAACATTGGAAATGGATAAGGATGACCCTGACCAGGTTGTCCGACTGAAATGGATAAGGATGACCCTAACCAGGCTGTCCGATGGAAATAGATAAGAATGACCCTAATCAGGCTGTTCGACTTGGAATTGGAAAAGAACGACCCTAACCAAGTTGTTCGGAATGGCCCCTGACCTGTGTCGTCGCCTGCACGTCGTACGGGAGGTCTCCGTACGGCCCGTACGGACGGACGGACGTACGCCCGTACAATGGAAAGGGCATGAGAGACCAGAGAAAGGAAACATCGATTAAACAAGCATTATCTGCAATGGTTGAACGACCAGGCGGGCTAGTGCTGCTTGGGGCCGTGAGCCTCAAATTGAGTACTAGACGCTAAGTCCGGTGTATGAATAGACATGAGAACGACAAAGGACACAATAAAGAGGAAGAAGAATGCGTCAAAACTCAAGATGATGGCCACCCTCTAAAACTTGAGACGTGAATAGGATCCGTGTCATCAAGGCCCACCCCCTCGGGCGCTAACATTGAAAATGGATAAGGATGGCCCTGACCAGGCTGTCCGACTGAAATGGATAACGATGACCCTAACCAGGCTGTCCGATGGAAATGGATAAGAATGGCCCTAACCAGGCTGTTCGACTTGGAATTGGAAAAGAACGACCCTAACCAAGTTGTTCGGAATGGCCCCTGACCTGTGTCGTCGCCCGTACGTCGTACGAGGGGTCTCCGTACGGCTCGTACGGACGGACGGACGTACGCCCGTACGGGCGTACGGACGACGGTCGTACGAAGGTGTTCCAGGGGCAAAACAAAATAAAAAAACAAAAAAAATAATGGGGTTGTAGATCTTTTTGAGATCTACAACCCCATATTTTGTTTTGCGATTTTTAGGCCTTAAACAGGATTTTTAAAAAATCAAAAAAAAAAAAAAAAACGAGACAAAAAAGGAAAAAAAAAAAACTCTGGTAGCAAAAACAAAAAAGGGCAGTTGCCCCGTGTGTGTGTGTGTGTGTGTGTGTGTGTGTGTGTGTGTGTGTGTGTGTGTGTGTTTATGATTGGGTGGGGGTTGGGGGGGCGACCCATCCCCTACCAATCAATCAATCAATCAATCAATCAATCAAAA
>BFEA01000782.1:169167-190220 GCA_003427395.1 Chara braunii
TCCCAGCTTCGTCTCGTATCTCGTGCTCACCCTCGATACCTAAAATCCCCGAGTTAAAATAAAGTTATCCCTCCTGCTTTTCTATGCAACGAACATCTCTCCTAATCTCTATGACTCCGGACTCTGATATCCTCACTCTCCTACAAATCCCTGTCGCGATCCTCCTCAACTTTTCTGGTGCACAAGATCGCAAACTCTCTCATAGGTCGACCGACGTCCTCCGCGCTAGATCACTCAACCCTCGATGTGCGACGTGAGCCCCCGCGAACGGGTAATCACCCCCTACGACCATCAAACTTGAAGTATCGTAGCGCTAAGCCAATCACTGCCTCATTGCTCCTACCTCGAACCACCTGACGCGGTATAGGAGGTCTGGGCAAATCCTGAAAGAGCGTAATTCGGGTGTCCCAGGTTACCTACTTACCTAGCGCTAGGAGCCTATCCCGCTCATTCTCAACGACTTTTTCCACGCGCTCCCAGCACCGACCGTAAATCAAATCGCCTTCTCGTTCAACTGGAAGGTAAACCCTAACATCATATACCTCAACGACAAAGAATCGAACAGTGATAATGTAAAGACGTATCTGCTCCCATCCGCTGTCCACTAACTCATATGTCACTACTTCGTACGGAATCACTTCTCTTCTACCCAGGGAACTTAACGTCTCACAAATTTCCGCTAACACATCATCCGAAGGTCTGCTTCGAGCGACAAACCTCTCTCTTCGCGACTGCAATTCCCTCTCAGAAATAGTCGTATCTTTACTCATTCCCTCATGCTATTCATCCCTAGTGGTCTTTTCGAACTTGCCCTCAATCCTGACCGTCCGCGCGAATTCAACTGCAGCTTTCCATTTGTTTTGCCTTAACCCTTGAAATGGAACAGGCGGCCTAGGTAGACCGTCAAATATAGTGATGTCGTCGGAAACCTCCATAACCTTTCCCAAACTTTTTAACCTTTTTTCCTCTTCTCTATGAAAAATTATTCTCTCTCTTTAGGCAGATATATCCCAACGTGATACACCTCTAAGCCATGAAACCGCACGGTCATAATATAGTATTGATTCCGTTCGATTCCACTGTTCTGTACTTGATATTTAACAACCTCGTACGGAAAAACTTCTCGCTTTCCAATCGCGCTCAATTCCTTAAGTATTCTCTCGTGCTCGGATCCACTAGGACCACTCCAACCTCCGAATTTCCACCTTCTCCTTGTTAGTTCCGCCTCTGATAGTGACATCTCTTACAATTGCCATGAAGTGTCTAACATTCCGCCTCTATTAGGGCTAAGGCCAACAGGATCCTGTCCGTCGATTCCTCCAAAAGCCCGTAGAATGTCTCAAAATCATCTATATCCCTAAATTTTTCAATCGCGGCTAGGGTCCAAAGGAACTCACTCTGGTACTGGTCGTGCGCTTTGTGAATKCTTAAAACAACACTCTCTGTTATGACCCTAGCAAAGTCTCAGACACTTCAGCCTCACTCTTCAGAAGCCTCTCTGCCTTCACGGGAGTCTCGCGCCACGCTCTGCTCAATGACGCTCCCTCATAAGGGGACAGGTGCAAGGAATAACGGATCGTTCYCGCATCCCCTTCCCCCACCCAGAGTCCAGTCACCCGCGCCCTCCGAACARCTTCTCTAGTGCTCTCCGCCTCCTCGATCACGGTGAGCTTCTCTAGTTGCTCCAGCCRTATTCTAACATAAGCGGTTGACCCTTCCAACTTTCCTATAACTTGCATAGAACACCTTTCGAAGCTCATTCTCCCTTCTCATCCTTCGTCACTCTCAGTGACATCTTTCTTCTCTCCGGATGTTGCAGTCTCTATCAACTCCTCTTTCCTTCCTGTCGACTCAAGTGATCCTTCGTCTCCTTGGCCTCTCCTCTTGACACTCTCTAGAAATTCTAACCTCCACCTCCTAAGGAAGTCTCTGTCCTTTATGAAAAGCCTTCTCAGGGCCTTCGKCGCACCTTCTATTTTGCGCAGSTCACTCTTTTCCTTATTAGGCCCTCAATCCTGAATCTTGAGACWRACTTCCTTGACGCGCTCAGCGATTCGTTTAACAATACTCTYCTCTATTCTCTTCTCTCTTCCTTTTAGATCTTCCATCTTCCACGATCCATCCTTCTTATTCTCATGAACTTCCTATCACATATTGCTTCTAGCTTCCGACGGTGTCTCGTCCYGAATTATCTCCAAGCGCACCTCTCTTTTAACGCATACGATCACCTCATATACTACCCAACTMTGYGTYGTCAATTCCCTCAAGGCACYAGGTCTCTGCTCTCGTATGACGTCTTCTGCAAGTTTTTTGAACTCGCTGTCTGACAGTTCTACTTCTATGCTYACCTTCAAAACAATCTGTAGGGTCTCGTTGTCACACGCTAGCKGCCTAGAGACAACCCGYCGAGGTGAGAGACCCCTCGTCTCAATTTCACGAGTGGCCACTCGAGGGTTCCTCTCACTCACGCTCCTCYAGGAGTCGGATCCCCTGCGGTCYCACCGRAGTGAATACGTGGCCCGAGGTCTATATCTATAAAGTTGCTGCTCATGCTCGGTCATGACAGGGTAATCATATTCTACTCCCARCTTCCGCTACCGTTTCATCGAAGAAYWATTCCGCTCGCAAGTACCCAGYCGCCCATAYCATTACCTCGTACGTTATCTTKGTCTGGAAGGTTACGCATTCGTGAACTCCTGGTCTGTACTCCYGAATAAACTCTCTGGCCTGTAGGAAACTCTCTTGCTCRGTTAGGTGGTTGTCTATGTGAGCCCTGAGTAGGACAGTAATCGTGAAACCYTCATTCACWAATTKCCTGCTCACATTTACCCTCGTAATCGTCCGACCTGGCATCTCCTCCACTAGCTATGCACAAACAAGTATCTCAGGTCTTCCAGCCCAATGAACTTGTCTTYTGCGCGTCTTTGACAATAGTGAATCAAATCTGCAGGTCTTAGACAGTCTAGCCAGCAGGTGGCATCTAACAAGTCTCTTTRGATCTCCTTACCARGGGGTCCCCACCTTACGCAGACTGAGTAGTATGCTTCTAGGAATCGACGCTCCAGCCCCARTAAGAACRCGCGCTGAGTGTGGTCGACTRCTTTCRTCAAGCAGTCCACGCCTCCGCAAGTTTGTTCTATAACAAACTCACGTAATACCATCCGCCAGCTCCCTATCGGATGGTAAATTTGTGGAGGAGAACCGACCATGATTCGCATGGTAAAAGGCCTACCTCCAGCAGTGTTAGCCAGTTGTCTTTTCACTATCGCCTCTGCTAAGATTTCATACTTCCACCAGATCCTGCTAACGTCCACAAGTGTCAGCCCTATCTCAATATCTCTCTCCTTATCAAACACAAGATGTCMTATACCCTTCACCCGCCGGGGAAACCCTTGGTCCTTCGTAATCACTGTCCACAAGAAAACCCCTCTCGCCAGCCAAGTACCGAAATGTCGGATTGGCACCCATGCTCCTTCTTCTACGCGGACCGGAAGCGGCACATCATATCCCRACGCCGCCTCCCTCGGSCCTATCAAATCTATCACTCTACGAGACTTTGATCCTCGTRTCAACACATACGTCAACCACACGTCCCAATCGCTCCTCATCACCACATCCGAATTACCTCGGGTCTMTGGTTCGAGTAASTAGTTCTACCATCTCGTGCCAATCATACCTAGATAAGTTCTTCCCTATAACCGGAGGCCTTGGAATACCTTTGAACACTCTAACCCCAGTATCCCAACTGACTACCTTTCCCTCTTGTTGTAGTCTTACTACCTCTCCTGCCACSAACCTGGTATAAGCGTGCCACGTCCTCTCACTCAAATCTCTTTCTKCCCTAGCCGCAGGAATGTAACCTSTCACATCGTACTCCTCCAACTTCGTGAAGTGATAGGAAAGAACGTACACYCGCCAAGGGTCTATCCCCCTGCCCTGGAYGTAGTCGTACGTGACCAGTTCGTACGGGAAAAATCCCCTCTTCGTCCTTCTGTTCAGGGATCGTATAACATTATTTATCTTCTCTTTCGYAGGTCCCCGCCTTTCGGCGAGCAGCTGATACCAGTAAAGCCGTCTAAAGGAGATCGCATGCCTACCCATCAGTAGTCTCCATCATYTTCCCTACCTCTCATCTCCCGACTCACATACTCATCGCCCCACSGTAAACCCACTTCAAGTCTGTTTYTCCTAGTCTCTCTTCCTCGCACWCTAGCTCACGACGYYGTTACCTCCTCAGACAAATCTACCACTCAGGCTCAAGATAGTCGAGTAGGTGCTGTGCACTCTCCCGTCAGCTCCATGAAAGTAGAAGGTAAACTCGWYGTATTTMTGGCCTCTCCGTATCTCCAAGGCATGCTCGRTCATGAGTCTGATCCGGCGCGCAACATCGTCCATCGCCTTTTYTTCCCAGCCTCCCRTCCTATCTCGTCGTAAGGAAAAAGTCACTCTCAKTGTATCCYTGTCTGCCATCCCTACCTGCTCTTACTGCCACTCCTGTCTAGTCTAAAGTTATCTTCCCGTGTCTACTAACCGACCTCCCTTTACTTCCCTCTCTAAGCTACGTCCGGATATGCCCTGCCTCTAGTCGTCTAGCGCATCTGGCATATCCTCATCTCCGTCCTCATCTACCCTCTGACCCCATGGGATGTCCTCTTGTCCCTCAGCYTGAGCTARATGCCCCCAGCCRTCCTCGTGCGGAKCTACCTCTCCTACTTGCCCCTGSCGATCCTCTATCACCAAGTCTCCCCAGCCCWGGTCCTGGTCGCCCCAAGGATCTACGTCATCGAAGTCCTCCCAATCCCGATCCTCGGCGTACSACCCAAGATCGTCCGCCTCCGGGTATACTTGCTGATAATACTCCTCAACCTCCCAKGTCGATATSAGATKGCTCGGTCTCTCCTCGCGAGTCTCAGCTAACAGCTGTCCTACTCCTGCTAAATGATCCGCAGGCCTCTGAGCCTCKCTCTCTAGCGCCGTCCAGAAAGCCAAGGGCTGGWACAGAGAGTATAGATGAGGGCTCCCARTAGGCACAATGGCCCGTAGGAACTCAATCAGCTGGAGTCCTCGCTCACCAACAACTGGCCCTGCTACAAACTGAGCATACARCACCTAGTCCCTATSAGTGTATCCTCGGTAGAGGCCGTCCAAGTCGAGAGCCGCAAAGTRGATCTGGCCCAGGCGTCTAAGTCCCCAAAGCTCCTCCGCTACGAAGCCCGGGAGTGTYACACGCAGTCGACTACWAGGATATGGGAAAAGTCCTCCGATCCTGAAGGTCGTCGTCACACTCCGAACTCTCCCATGCAGCCGCTCTACCTCGCCGCTCGCGGAGTCCCCTCGAGCCAGTAAGATCGTCCTCGCAGTCTGCTCCTCACGCWAATGATCGTGCACGAGGCCGTGAAAATAGACCGTGGCTAMTACCTCCGGCGAGTAGTAGATGTGCCCTACCACCTCTACACTAGTYGTGTCAGGCCRTCGCCACCTCTGACTGTCCAGCTCGAATGTCTCGATGACATACGTCCATAGGTGTACGTCTRGCCCAAACAATGTCGACGACCATCTGCTCTCTATAGCATCCGCTGAAATCCCTCGGGCTGGCAGATCTAGCGCCACTCTGCCTGGCGCTACTGTCTCTGGAGGTCTAGGCCATCTGGTGCTCTYGATCTGGAGCTCCAATCTATCAACCTGCTCTACCATCGAATCTCGCCGTACTATCAACCGATACCAGTCTCTAAGCCCACTCAACCGTCGCCCCTAGTATGCCGCTCTATACTCCCTATACTCGGACTGCTACTCCTATGCTGGGGAAATGGGCGTCGGTAAAGTCGATCTCCTCCCCCGAGTCAGAACTCTGGCCCTCGGAGTCGACCCAATCAGGCTCCCAAGCCTCCTCCTCGTCGTCGCTCTCCCACCCCTCGTAGTCACACTCGTCCTCCACACGATACGGACGAAGTCCGAGTGTCTGGTAGTAACGGCTCAACTGATACTCACGTATCAGGGGTCCGCTAGGGGCCTCGCTCCACAAACTCTTCCAATCGTCCCAAAAGAGTCTCCCAACACAGTTAAAGTACTCTGACCCTGTCCGGAGCTCGCGATCCAACCAACTCCAGTCGTACGAGGGTGGCGACACCCCTCTCTCGCAATCGTCTCCTAACGAGCGGATCAGCTCTATCAGCTGAACCCTCTCGTCACCCCAGCGAAGCCCTCCATTCGCGAGAGAGTAGTATATATAGTGCACATCCAAGTTACACCTGACGAACGTCTCAAGCTCCTCATAGGCGAGGCACGTCTCCACTATACCCCCTACACCTCCAAAGACCGAGTCCACCACAAAGGAGGGGAGGATAGCTCTCAGGCAGGTTCCTGAGTAAGGGAAGAACGCGTCTCGTGCTATCAAAAGCTCGCCTGTAATATCGAGAGGCGTTCGATCGTGAAACAATGTCAACGGGTCTTGCCCGTCGTCCACGCGAAACTCGTCAACCTCCTGTTGTAGATAGCACTTAGCTCTATCAATGATCGTGCTAGACCCGAAGATCGCGAGACTCAAAACAGCCTCCTTGGCCGCTTCCTCGCCTAAGTAAAGATAAGCCCTCACTACCCCGATCGCCCGATCTCCATACTCCTCCGTCAGATGCTGTCTGTATATCCACAGCCAAGCCTCAGAGGCCAGAAAGACAGACCTCCACCGGAACTCCCTGTCGTGCAACGCAGTAGGCCGCCCTGGGAGTGTAAGCTCTACCAGGCCAACCTCTATAAGCTCCGGGCCTCTATCTCCCGAGCACAGTCACTCTTGTACACCTCTATAGCCTCAGACCGCAACATCCGACTAGCCGCCGTACATAGGGGTAGCCCTACAGCGCCTGAAAAGGGGTATGGGAGTAACGGGCATCTATAACCCTAGGAAAAATTTGGCAGCGCTTCGCCTCCCCCCCGTAGGGATGGGGTTTGGGAGGTGATCCCTGAGTAAACGCTACCTAGCTATGTCCTAGCTGATGTCTACCTTTACGCTGCAAACAACTTAAGAACCTACGAAATACTAAACTGGAACTCTTCCCCTGAATTTTTCGAACTGTTTTTTATTTTTAAAGAATTTTAATAGTTTAAATTAAAGAAAATTCAAAATCAGTCCCTAAATTGGGAATACTCTAGCTGTAGAATTCAAGGGTGATTGAAGAATGTCAGAGGAAATCAGTCTCGAATTTCCCTCGTTCTCTCGACCTTTTCAAGGATTTTTACTGAATTATTCAAAAAATAATTCGCAAAAATTGAATAAGTATCTAAGAAAATCCTTTTCCCACATCCGACCTTTAGAGGACTTGATTTCGTTACCCTCTGTAATTTCTCTTTGGTCTTTTTCCTTACCCCTACCTTTTCCTAGAATTTCTTATATTTATCAAAATTTAATTAGATTTTTTTTTTAAAGAAGGTCGAAATAATTTTTCTTTTTAGACTCCCTCCGTAAGGAGAGGTTTCTCCTATCAATATCCCTATTCCGTTGATTTATTTTTAATTAAAGTAATTTTTATGAATTAAAAAAAAAATTAGCAGCACTTCGCCTCCCCCTGTTGGGATGGGGTTCGGGCGAAGCCCTCAACAAATACTAAGGGATGCAAAAAAAGGTGAAAAATCATATAAAAGACATAAACCTATTTTACTGAATTTTTAATTATTATTATTATTATTTCAATAATTTTTACCCTTTTAAATAGCAATAATTTCAAATTTAAACAGAATTTCCAAATTGTTCGGCAGCGTTTTGCCTCCCAACGTGGGTATAAGGTCTGGGGCAGCCGTCCCTTAATCCACTGTCCGAAAAGGCTGAAAAAACAAATTTTAACCAATTATAAATGAAAATTTTTCTTTTTTTTAATATTAATTTTTGTTAATTTTTATCGATAAAGATTTAAAATCACAAAAAAAAACACAAGGTTTCAAGCTTTTGCAAATATTTAGTTTCACTATAATTCTTGGGGTTTCATTCGCCCCGTAAAAACCCAGTTAGGGTTTTACCCAACTAGGGTTTTCCCTAATTAGGGTTTCCCTAATTAGGGTTTTAGTTTCTTACACACACTCGCGCGCTCACCTTAAACCTCCGATTAGCGTAGGAAACTTTTAATTGAATTATTATAAGTTTAAAGAGAAATTTTATCAGATCACTTTCTTTTTATCTCTTCCCTTTAATTTTTAATGAAATTACAAAAAGAATTCAAATTTTCTTTTTATTTTTGCTTTCTTTTTCTATCTGTTCGGTTCCGCAGTCAACCCAGACAGCGTCCGTTTTCCCCGACCAATGTCTCAAAATGTCAGGAAAAATATATCGGACAACTTTGCTCATGTGAGTTTTCCCCGGATTTAGCTTCTTTTCTTCGTAATTAATAAAAAGAGAAAATAAATATTTTTGGAATAATAAATAATAAAATAAAATAAAATGATTATCTCGAAATCTAGCCGTTAGAATTTTTCAAAAATGGTCGCAAAACGTTCACCTCGGACGAGAGGACGAACTTTGCTCTAGCGAAGTTTGCGGGAAAACGCGCGGATCAGAAGATATTCAGGAAAAACTAAAATAGAAATTAATTTTTTTTTTAGAAAAATCAACTAATCAAACTAATTAAGCTAACTACCACCTGGCTAATCAGCCAGGGCACCCCAGTTTGATTGGGGAAGGCCGAGGCCTTGGGGGTGCTGTTTCCCCTCCCCGGTAACGGCGCCAAAGTTGTGGGGGTAGGGGGGTCCTACTGTTCGCTGAAGCCAAGGGCCACGACGCCTGTCACCTCGCCGCGCCCGCTTCAGAGGTCCTCAGCGACTAGTAGGAGGTTGTGAGGGCGATGGGTATACCAGTCCCCACCGCAGATTCAGACTGATCAGTATTTTCCCATCCGGCTGCTTGAAGAAAAACAATTGTCAAAATCAAAATAATTTMTGTAATTTGCAAAAATGACAGAAAAGCTATGGACAACTTCTAGAGGGGGAGTCTTTTCACATACTCRAAAGCTGAGAACARCACGCAACGGAAAAGTMTTTTCGCATGCTCAAAAGCTGGAGACAACRTTCAAAAAAAACTTTTYCACTKCCCAGCAGTTTTTGGGAAATTAATTACACATATTCTAATACGCCTTGCAGTAGCTCTCTGRCRATGTTTGTCCAGAGTTCGCCAGTCAGCGACAATGGCTGATCTGAAAAATGGCCAGCAATCACCTTCTCAGGTTTCGTGGGTACTCAGTTCCCCCGATAAGTAGAGTCTGTTCGACCGCAGTGTAAGCAGCTAGTTCGAGTCAAGGTCAACAAATTAAGTCGAACAAGTTTTGAATGAAGTGTTGAATTCCAAGTAATCCTGCGCTCAACCTCCCTGTTTCGTTAACTTATTCAGATACGAATCCAAGTCTCCCACCCTACCCCATTTTTCTACTCCCTCCTTCCTCTCTCTCTTTCATTCCCTTTCACTTTCCCTCTCTTCACTCTCTCTCTTCTTTGTCTAAACTGTTTCTYTCCCTCTTTCTTCCTCACCCCGCAGATACTCGAGAAAAGAGCTAATCTATCCCCCCCTTCTTACCAAGTCAGTCCATATGGAATATATGCGTAAATTTATTTATATAAAAAAAAAATAACATAAATAAACGCAAAAAAAACTCTCTCTCAGGCCGTAGCGCGCGTTTCCACTCCTACCCTTGTTTCTGWTGGTCCTTCCCTTCTCACCAGATCCAACTCTTGACAAAGCTCTCACGTGCTTGTTCTTTGAGGACTCGTCCGTGCGTTGTCGATTATCGGGCTAGTAACACAGACCTGTTCAATCAGCAGCTAGTAAGGAAGTCTGTCTCTTCCTCCAAAGGTCCCAGATCAATAGTAGGGGTGATTACCCTTCACGACAGTGGGAAACGGCCAGAAAAAAATGCTTTGCTCAGTCAACAGTCTGTATAGCCGACCGTCTCTTCCGCCAAAGTGGTTTTTCACGTTAACGGCGAGATAAGTATGCTTGTTCCTATCAGTAGTGAAGTAAGTGTGATCGTTCCCGTCGACAGCGAGATAAGTACACTTGGTCCCGTCAACAGCGAGATAAGTACACTTGGTCCCGTCAACAGCGAGATAAGTATACTTGGTCCCGTCAACAGCAAGATAAGTACACTTGGTCCCGTCAACAGCGGGAGTGAGTGATCTTCTATTCATCAAAAAGTAAGATGTCTCACCAATGACGAAGCTTTAGCTCATTTGTCTGTGAACAGGTGTCGCTCACCAGTCCGGTTAGATGGGGCTTCGCGCCTCTGGCGCAACAACAAGTACACCACTCTATCTGCCCAGCGCAAATTTTCTCTCACCCACAGCTCCTCTCGCCTGCTATTGTCCGCCGCCCGTTCGGGCATGCTTGAGGTGAGCCTCTGAGGTGACTGCGCGCACCTGCGGCACCTCCCTGTCTGCTCTTCTCGAATCTCCCCCTTCCTCTCGCCGATCAGTCAAACCCCCTCTGTGAACCGTGAACGTCCATCCGGTGACGGCGCCTCCTGTGATTTCTTCTTGCCTGTTTGCTGTCTCTCTTTCTTACGCCTGTCCTTTTTCTGATCCGAGAGCTCACTCAAAGCATTAGTCCACACTCGCTGTAGTCAGTAGAACTTGCCTATTCGTCCTTTCTCTCTTGCTAAGAGTCTCTTCCTTTCCCTTCCTCTCTCTTTTCCCCCCTCGTAATCCCTCGCTTTTGAAGCTTGACCTCATTTAAGTTCATAACCATCTCATCACAACTCGGCTGGCTCCTTCTTCGATGGACGCGGTCACGCGGAGGATCATATGCATTAACAACTAAATAAAGAGTGACTGGGCGTCCACTTTGTTCTGCCTAACGGGCTTTYCCACCCACATCACCGCACTTGCCCAGCAAGCTGCTCGAAGACACTCGAAGGTTCGTTTTCGAGTAGCSGTGAACATAATATTGCTAAATATTATCTYATTATTACATTGTCKCTTACGCAAGCACACTGGCCGTCCGTGGAGTTGGCTCACTTTCTCGCCTATTCCGACTGGGTCTCTTTTTCTCTCCCTCTGCAGTCTGGTCTCTCTTTCTCTCTCCCTCTGCARTCTGGTCTCTCTTTCTCTCTCCCTYTRCAGTCACTCTTTCTCATCRCAGTCTCTCTCTCTTTCCCTCTCTCACTCACACGTAGCGCACGTAAGCCCATGCAGTCTCTCTCACCCTCGCTTGTTCTGTTCCCGACCTCATCATTACTGCTGTCGCTGCTGCCCTGCCTTTGCCTCGCTCGTTCGTTCTACATGCGMGGGCGAGGTACACCTTGCCCGTCCCGTCCCTCTGTTCCAAACCGGGCTTTCATGTGGGCGGGGTACACCTGGCAAGCCATCTGAGTCTTCTCCCCCCGTCCGAATCATTCTTACCTGGTCCTCCCTCWGTCTTATGCCTGAGGCATGCAGACGCCGCGCACMCCTTCCCACCACATGCTGAAGTCCTTCCTTTCTGGCTGGGACCCCCGAACAGCTCGTTACAGACAACCTTCAGTGTGGACCCGTTATGCTTGGCGCGCTAGTCCAAAAAAGGGAAAATCCCCCCCCASACTCTGGCTTGGCCCGTGGCTAGRCCCAGGAGTCAAGGACCAGGCCTTCACAGTCACCACAATTTTTCTTCAAAGTACCAGGCCAGTCCGTTCCTACAGTGCCAGGGCTTTAGGCCTGGTTATCTGAGCCTGCTCCATGGTCGCTGTTCCAGTCCCAATCCTGGAAGTGCCCACGTATCTCACCATTACCGAACTACAGGCAGGCCATCAAGTCGGAGTACCGCAAGCGCTGCAGATGAGGTCAAAAAAAAACTGCAGCAGTCAATCACCATACCGGCTCCAGCCTGCAGTTCCTTATCTCAGTGACATAACGAAGCTGGACCAAAGACTTTGTCAATTAGGACTAACGACCATATGTTTGCAGTCTCTGCAGCCGCCCCAACTATTTCAACTTCGACTTACAGCGGCCAACACCAATGTTGTTCCGGGGGAGGGAAATACCACACCTATACTGCCCCAGAAAAGATCCTTCCTGCTATAGTTCATACCGATGCCGATGATACCCGATACCATCGTAMAAAGTAGCAGACACCCATGATAGTACCGACCCTGCCCCGAACCCAGTCGCAGGGTCCGAATCGGACCAGAAAATAACACGTGCGGTGGACATCAACAATGGTGAGCCAATTCTAACCTGAGAATGACGCAGTGGTGCGAACCACATCGATGCCGAACCAAAAGCTAATGTGCCGGCGTGTTCAGCCCTGATGCTAAACCCATACCGAACCTGAAATGCGTCGATGTCGCAGCGGTTCCGGGACTGAAATATGTCGATGTCGAGCTCATACCGAGCCTGAAATAAACGGTCGTGTCGGCACCGAGGCTGAGATAAACCGTCGTGGTGGTCTCGGACCTGATAATAAACCATACTAAGGTGCCCGATCCTGAAATACCCCGATGTCGACTTACGCCGAACCACAAACATGTTAGGCTTCGAACCTCTTCTGAACGGTGTGTCTGAACCAAGCCAAATGTCAAAACCATACTCGAAAAGGCCAAGCCAAAGTAGCATCAACCCACCTCGGCCATNTGAACGGTGTGTCTGAACCAAGCCAAATGTCAAAACCATACTCGAAAAGGCCAAGCCAAAGTAGCATCAACCCACCTCGGCCATTCGACACCACTTTCTAGAAAAACTCAAAACTGCTGCGAGGTTGGTAATAAGGAAAAACAGGTAGGTCATGGAGTTGATCTCAATCATCATTGAATAGAAAGGATTTTAGAATCAGAGCAAATAAATAACCGGGGATCAAAGTTCACCGCGAGAGAATTTAGATGAAGATTAGTACAATATCAGATGATCGTCGGTTCTTTCCCTTTTTGTTATTTTAAGTATAACATGTTATTCGTTCAAATAGGACATTATATTGTGTCCTCTTTCTAACGAATTCACTTTTGGCTGCAACATACGCAATGTAGGTTTGCCCATCCTCTCCCTCGAGATAATTTTTTGGATGTTTGATGAGATACGGATTTATTTAGAAGTGTAATTGTAACACGACTATCTACTTGCCTGAGATGCGAAAGTGTGTTGAGATCCAGACTTGTTTATAACTCTGATGAGTAAGGTGTCATGATTCTATCATAAGGCTTGTTGGATATATTTCTTCCTACGTAGCACAGACAAGTGCATCCTGTCACAGGAGACAGATGTTTGGATGTTTGATGAGATCATGAGTTGTTTAGAAGTGTAATGATAGGCACGCCCATCCTCTCGCMCGAGATGCGGAAGTGTGCTGAGATCGRTACTTGTGTATAATTGTGATGGRAATGTGTCATCATTGTGAACTTGTTGGATATTTCATTTCWTTAGGTTAATATTCCTAAGTTGGACAGRCATACCCATCCTCTTGCCCGAGACCGTTGTTTGAATGTTTGATGAGATCGTGACTTCTTTAGAAGTGTAATGATARTAACGCCCATTCTCTCGCCCGAGATTCGGAAGTGTGCTGAGATCCATACTTGCTCACAATTCTGATKCACCAAGTRTCATAATTGTATCCWTGTTGGATATGGTTGTTTAGGTTATTCCTAAGTAGCACATGCATGCTTATCCTCTCGGCCGATACAGTTATGTGAATGTTTGATGAGATCCGGACTTGTTTAGAGTTGTAATGACAGACAARCTCATCCTCTTGACCGTGACAATTGTTTGGATGTGTGCYGAGATCTAGACTTGTTGATRATTGTGATGAGCAATGTGTCATTGTATCCTTGTTGGATATATAAAATTTTATTTTGTGTCATCATGTTTAAGCACTATAACAATYAGMGTACTAGTCAAAGTATAAYTGAAATATGTTTATCGGCAATATGGACAGTTAGACATGTGTTGGGTGTGGATGACTATTATTTAGACAATAAATATTTTTATTTTCTAACAACCACTTAATTTTGACATACTTCCTTTTCAGCAACAATACCCGTCATATTACACAAGAACTTCGAATGTTGCATATTTTCGATGGAACCCGCACTTCAACTTGCGACCCCCAAAATTTAAGGTTTTGAACGTCAAGTTGTTGGTTATATAAAATGAAGGCAATCACAAGGCATCTGAATAGATGTACACGGGATAGTCGTTAAGTTAGTGATCCTTGGAAAAAAAAAAGCAAAATCATATACTTGCCGAGTTTTGACTTGCATCGACACACCACTTTGTCGTATAACACAACAAGTTCGGATATTATCTGATGTCAATCATATGTGCACTTTAAGTTGTCCGACATAAATATTTGAAATATGAAATTCAATGCAAACAAGTTCAGGTGCATGAAAAACGACAGACTTACAACAAAGATCACGAAGTCTGCACATGACATAAAAGAGGTAGTGAGCATGCTAAAGAGAACTTAAACTCGTAACAATTAAAGAAACCATGATTGTTGTCAAAATAACAATTAAATAATGTCATGTATCACAAGTCATTAATGCACATAACACTGTCAAAATAAAGTTTGGGAGCACTACATCACTATCAAAGGCAACGACCTTCTAGTATACAGGTTGTCAATTTTCGTCGAAGAAGCAGGATATTTGTATGAGAGAACGTGAAAGGTGGTCGATCACCACGTTGCAATAGCGTCGCGAACATCAACATGAACACCCCGCAACTAGTTCCATCCATTTGTCTGGGAACTCCTTCGACCACAACATTCGCCGCCATCGACTTCCAACTCCTATCTGACCAACTATGTAATGTTTCCTGTTCTAAATACTGTATAATCAAATCGAAAAGGCTAAGGAAAAAATCCCTATCAGGTAGAACGCGATGAAAAAAATCAAAAACTTCCAAGACAGTCTCTTAAGTTGACGGAGAGGAGGATCCAATGATCATTATCTTTGTGGACAGGCACAAAGATAATATCGTACTTAAGACTTAAATAGATCTACGTTTTTTGTCCACCTTTTCACCCAATTGTGTCCTTCAAGTTGCAGCTTACCGAAGAAGAACGAATCAAAGTTGAAGACACAAAGGTTTGACGAYATATCGTGTGTCGCACATATGGTCGACCCCAAAAGCGCCATGAAAAAATTAACCACTTCATCATTCACCTTGCCCTCGATATGCAAAAGGGTGAGGAGATCTTTCGCTGCAATGCACAAGTGATTATCAGCGAGGGTAAAAAGAATTGTGAGAGGCGGCACCGAGCCTCGCATAATATCGTCCRGAACCCGTAAACATTGAGGMGCAGTTGYTGGAGCAAAGTTTCCTTCGCGTGCTCCACGTGCTGTGACRCACACTGCACAACATCGGGCAACGCATAGGCAGGGCAGTGAGAAACGAGGCTCTAAGGATTGTCCTTCATARCACGATGGATTGCTAACTATTTCTYAWACATGGGGTGACCTCTAGTCACAAATAATGGATATGTCCCCTTCTTCGGGGGCAGAAGGGAAATACACTACTCAATTGTTATGGCATGCTCTTTCTTTCCGATACCGACATCAACCCCTGATGCCTCTAACATATCCTTGTTTTTTGTCGTCAACCCAGAGACTTTCTGCAATATATGTGTGGATATCACGAGAACCTCCGTTAGCGAGATCACCCTACCCCTGTAAAACAGAAGAAAGAGAAAACGAGAAATGAATACACGTATCCCAACATGAGTCCGACGGAAGGATAATCTAAAATAGTGAATCAACCTATAAGACGTAGAACCTTTCCAAGAGCACCGATTTCGCATGGCGCTGAGCACCACGATGTTGTCCGTACAGTCGCCTGAACTCGTTGGACGAATCGTCAGAGTCGGCATCCTCGTCACTGTCCTCCACATTTGAACCCTCCATTCTTTCCGACCTTTCCTCATCTTCATTATCCATGTTTTCTTTGTCATTTTTTTCCCCTTCATGCAAACCAGTCAACCCTTTTTTTTCCCCTTCCTCCCCTTCTTCCCCTTCCTCCCCTTCGTCCCTTACAATTCATCCCTTCCCCCGAACCCGAGTCTCATTCCGCCGACCGCTCTTCTGCTTTGACGCGCGTAGACCCTCCCGCCGCCATCAAAATTCCAGCCCGAGGACCCCCTTTTCATGAAGTTTGGATCTCGGTGGACTTCGACGTTCTCAAGCCAGTGCACGATCCACTTGCGCACTCTTCCGTTTACGCTGTAGGTCGCCCCTCCCCCTAAGTCGACGCAGTTCGGTCCCGCACATCACCACCACTAAACGGAAGACCGTCCCCAAGCGAAGTGCGGATTTTGGCACAATTCGACGCGGCATCCTGGCTGGGCACTCCCGCCCCCGACCCGCTCTGCACAGCAGATTCCCGCCCTGGCACCTCAACCGGTGTAGTTCGGATCTCAGCGAACTTGGACTTTTCGTCGGTGATTGGAATCCCTACTTGTGAGCTGCTGCCAACACCAATTAAGGTCACCAGCCTCTCTGTCGCTAAGCGGGGGGCCGATGCGTCTCACGACAAAGTCGGGATGTCGGCGGACTTCACCGTATGTTCTGGACCAGAGCCCGCAGTTGCATGTCGAGCGAGGGAGCCCTCCCCACCCCACCACCGCCTTCAGTTGTCGTCACTTCGTCGTGAGGCCCATTCTGTCCACTAGGGGAGACGCCTTTTCCAGTYCCCTCATYGCCCCCCTATCCCCTCCACCGYCCGGAGTCCCCCCCGCCGAACACCCAAGTGGCCCAGTCGAAGGGGGTATCTTCCAGTTCACCCTTCCCTTCRAAGGGCTCGTGTCAAGGTCGTAAAATTCGTCCGACAGGTCCAACCACTGACTGTTGTGAAGTTTGTGAAAAAGAYGATCAGCAGTGGAACCGATGGACTGGTCRGTGTGTGGAAGCTCTGGATTYTTAGCCCTCACTTTTTCGACCACCGAAATCCTCGCRAGTTCAGGGTTCCTGAACTTGGACTRRCKTGCGTATGATGACCATCYCCCTTCACCGTCAATGAGCGCCATGATCCACTCGCCCTTTAGGATCGCCGACTGGATAGTTCCGGGGTGCCAAATCATGTCATGGCCCCATTCCCTTTTGAATTAGCAATGACGTTGCCCTTTGAACCGTAAACGGTGTTCATCTTGAAATGGCGACAACCCTCCTTCACATCCTCCCACCCGGCGACAGCCCCAAGCACTCTACGCTGGTGGTGGTCTTTGATGAAAATGACAGGACCAGAYAGRTGCTTAGCGRGGTCTGAAACATCCCCACAACATCAATYGACGAATCATTTGGTCCTGACATGGTAGGACCGCGATTTGGTGGTCGTAGAAGACCGTCTTGCAAAGTCTTCCYTTGATCCCCTCCCGGAGGTTTCGGCAACCTGCTCCTCACCCCTCAAAGTAGACATTGTGTCTGCAAAAGATAAAGCAAATGAAGCAAGCCACCACACGGACAACTTTAGGAACCCCCCCCGCTGCAGAAGTTCAAATCCCAGCGGAATACAAGTCAAGCAACAGAAAGGCGTGCGGATGGCGAGGGGAATTCAAAATCGCAAACCGCATCCTCATTCTACCTATGGGAGCGCACAATATGCGGACGTTGCATGCGAAGTACGGATTCCGATGAACTTCGAGTAGGAGACCCTCTAACACCCCACTTCGACCAACAAGAACAATCTGTGTGTATGGCTAACCTATCATCCGACTCGTGCCCCCCCTACGATGCGACTAGCCCGATTACGGGCATCATTTGTGAAGTTCATATCCCGGTGGACCTTAACCGATTCCTGTGAACCACGAGACCTGTTGCCTTTCCTTGTGGAGTCACCGAAGTTGAGCCGCCGTGTGACTGAGGTTGAACCGAACACCTTTCACATATTATTCTAATGTCGGCTCCCGGTGAACTCCAAGCGCCGCAGGCAGGGGTGTTCTTACGGGGTTCCTCAACTTATGGACGTCATTGCTCACAGTAGAGGTGGGAATCGCTCAAGTCCGCCGGTATCCGGACTTCAGGATTTGCGTTTTTTTTGGCAATGCATGAAGCCAGATGTCGAAGAACTTGAGCGATTCATGCGTCCTCTGCAGTTGTAGGAGTCCAGTTGTTAACTCAGCTGCATAAAGTTTGCCGGAATCCAAACTTCTTCACTTGCCTCGTTCGGGAAATGTGCGAAGTTCGGATCCCAGCGGACTTCATGTTTTCTCTCATGTCTTGCAATGCTTGGAATTGTGGTGTTACCGACGTTAAATCGAATATCCGGTCGAAGGGTGGATCCCAACAAAGTACAAGTGATGATGGCAGGGCTGTAATGGTGGGCTTCGCTAACATGCGGACATCAATACTCCTGTGGAAGGAGCGAATCGCTGAAGTGCACTGGTATGTGGACTTTGGGATTTGATATTTCCGGGCAATCTGTAAAGTTCGGATGTCGGCGAACTTCAAGGGCTCACACGTTATCTTCAAATTGCTTTACGCGCCCCATTTGGACAACATGTGCATTTCGGATGCTTGCCTACTTAACGTTTTACCCCATGTTCTGCAATATTTGGAATCGTTGTGTTATCAAGGTTAAACCCAAGTACCCTACCCACAGTGTCCGCAGGATCCCGCCGAACTCGGAGTGTCGTGGGTGGGGGATGTTCTCACGGGCTCTGTTAACAAGCGAAATTGAACAATTGTATGAGAGGAGAGAATCACTCAAGTTCGCCGGCATCCAGACTTAAGGATTTGCTGTTTTTGGCTAGGCTACCAGCCGGGCCGCCCAGGCCCCGGGTGGCAAGCCCGTGCAACGACTAGGGAGAGTCCCAGCAAAAAACAAAAACAAAAACCAAAAAATCCGAAAAAAAACTGTGTTATGCAAAAAACTAAAATGAACAACTTTTGCCTCAGGGGCATATCGAAATTCGTTACCAATTTCAAAATAAAAATAAAAATGTAAAAAAAAAAATATTTTGTTTTGCTTGGCCAGGCAAGTGACCCCAGGCCACTCTGGTAGCCTAGCTTTTTGGCCAATCTGTGACGTTCGGATCCCGACGAACTTGAATAGTTTATACGTCCAGTTGCGATCACAAAAGGGGCGTTGTTAACTAAATTGGACCAAGTTCGCCTTTGCGCAACATGTGAAGTTCGAATATCGGCGGACTTCTATTATCGTCGGGGCATTTGGGCATTCTGTGACGTACGGATACCGACGGACTTCAAGTTTCGGCCCGCGTTCTGCGTTGCGTTAGGCCTGTGTTCTGCATTCCGTGTTCTTATTTTCGAACTTTGTCTTGTGCGATCATTAGCGAAGTCTGGATGCAGGCGAACTTTGTCATTCAGTCGGGCGAACTTCCATGCAGTTCATTGATGAATAATGAAGTTCGTCGATGATCGAGGTTCGCCTACATGTGGTGGCGGCTTAGGCGGGGGACCTCCCTGTCTGTGGTCATTCCGGATTTGTGATATAAGGTGTGTGATTTCGTACCTCGCACCCGACCAATCGATCATCTAAGCTACCGACCGAGCAATCGACTAATCAGGCAAGCATGCGAGCAATCTAACATCCAATCATGTCACTGTTCGCTGACTGGCAGTCTGTGGCAGATGAGATGTTTCATTGATTGCATGCTTGGCTGGTTGGTTAAGTGGTGGATCGACCGCTTAGTTTATTGATCGCCCGCTTGCTTTGCTGACCGACAGATGAGATATTTGATTGGTTGCATGCTTGGACAATTGGTTGAGTGGTCGATTAGCTGCTTAGTTGATTGATTGCTTGCCTGCTTGCTTGCCTTGCTGATTAGCCGAGTGCAATCCGGTGTGCGATTTCCTACCTCGCTACTTGGTTAATATAAAAAGGAAAATCCAAAGCGAATGCACACACAACGAGAACTGGATTCAGGCGACTGGTTGGTCGTAAGCTATGTTACCTATGTACATTACACAATCAATCGTTCAATCAATCGCAGGAGTCCGACCGACAGTATTAGGTCAACATGCATTCATAGATCCACAAACAAAAGATCTTAGATCCACATGCACGACAGATAGATCCACTCGCGTTTCCAAATCCAAATTCAACCGTCCAGACACATACATGGATCCACTGTGACGTGCATGAGAGATAGATCCATGCTCATTCCTAGATCCGCATTACAAAGGTCCACACATATTCATAGATCCACGTGCATGAGAGATGAATGCACTCACATTCATAGATCCACATGCACACATCCATATGCATGAGAGCTAGATCCACGCACATTCCTAGATCCATTTCCATAGGTCCACACACATTGATAGATCCACACGCATGAGAGATGGGTGTACACGAGTTCGTAGATCCGTACACGCAGATCTGCATGCATGAGATAAAGATCCACATGCATGCATAGATCCACAGCGCAAACCAATGAATGCATGCGGATCTTTGAATCAGTGTGGCACATGAGCCGGCACGACCGAAAAATGGAATCTGCCCCTGTCCGTGACCTACTGGCAATTAGTTTTTCTTCCCCGTGATTGATCGTCCTTCGAAGAAACTTACCGAGAAACTGCGAGAATGATGCAGATGGTAAACCTCTAGATCCTTCACGTTCGTCACATCGTGAGAGCTCGAAGGAAGCGGTGTGACGATAGAAAAGGAGGTGCGCGAAGATGTTACAGGAGAGGCGTGAAGATCGCGCACCAACCGAGCAAGATGCCTGTGCATGGACGGACGACGTCAATAGATGGTTGGGAGTGATGGCACTGAACCGATGACGTGGATGGATTCCGAGATAGACAGAGTGGATGACTGCGGGGAGAGGGACGAGATACACACCTTAAGATGAGGAGATAAAGAAAAGCAACGAGGGAGCGAGGGAGCGAATACTGCGCAGGATGCATGAGCGAGGACTCCACGCGAGTCCACAACGGCCGCGCACTGTGCCTTCGTAGTGAGCGTCGACCGTGGTTGATGGACGCTCGTCGTCGTCACCGTGGATAACTGTTGTGGCGATGTGGAATGCGATGGCGCTAGGGATAGCGATGGCGCTTTGGATGCCGATGGCGCTAGTCACCTCGATCTGCGAGCGCTCGTGTTGATGGTCGCGAGTGTGTGTGTTTCATTCGGCAGCAACTCCCCAACGAGAACAGAAC
>BFEA01000782.1:231322-244641 GCA_003427395.1 Chara braunii
AGAGAGAGAGAGAGAGAGAGAGAGAGAGAGAGAGAGAGAGAGAGAGAGAGAGAGAGAGAGAGAGAGAGAGAGAGAGAGAGCTTACGTCTCTAGCGACGCCACCGAACGCTGGGTGTTGACCGGTGGGCTCTAGAAACACGGGGCGCTGGCCGGTGGGCGTTGGGCAACGGGCGCTTGCCGACTAGGCTCGCGCCTGCAGGCGTTGGGTAATGGGTGCTGCAATGGCAGGCACGACAATGGGCGCTGGGTAATGGCAGGCACGACAATGGGAGCTGGGTAATGCCAGGCGCGACAATGGGCGCTGAGTAAAGGCAGGCGGGACTCCTGCTGGTGGACAATGGGCGCTGGGTGATGTCCAGGCCACTTTTGGAAATTGGAAAAAGTGCCGGCCCGTTTTCTCACCGAAAATTGGACCAGTACCCTTTCTTCTGAAATCTGTACTGGGTACCGGCCTGATTTGCCCGCCCTGCCAGTCCTGCCAGTAGTACCCTTTCTTCTGAAACCTGCAAAGGGTACCGGTGTCGGGCGGCTGCCTACCAGCCGAAGGACTTTCTTTTCTGACGTGAATGAATTTCCGAACCTTTCTTTTTGTTTTTTGCCTGAGTTTGGTGTATGCCTGCATGCGATTGGGAGGTTTGTGGGAGAGTCTGAGTTTCTGGGACTTCGTAACCCTTCAAGGGACTGAAGTGGCAGTTCGAACCGCGATCGCAAGCGGGCTCTGGCAGGCTTTCAAAATCGAGGTTTTTTGGTGTCGGGGTCAGGGAATCCTGGGTTGAAAGATGACTTTGGGGCGGGCCATGGAAAACTCGAAAGTAAAGGAACCTCAGAGGGTCCTGGATGGACTGCGAAGAGCGGCCCTTGGACTGCTACGGTCATGCCCGACGAGGATTAGCTACACCTAGCCATGGGGCTGCGGTGCGGGGGAAGGTACAGAATGACTGAGGGGCATAACCACCAAGGAGGTCGTGGACAGTCTCTTGAAGAAGCGGCTCAACTGCCGCATTTGCCGTGTGAGTGGCGCGGTCACCACTTAACGACGATTCTGCCTGATACGACGACCTAGAGGCAAGCGCTTCGGCACGGTAACCCGTTCGATGGGACTGGGCCGCGACAGCGATCTGACAATGCGTCCATTTGATCTGAGGAGCTAGCGGGACCGATCGGTTGTCTGGGGACACGTGATTGGCTTGCAGATGGGTCCGGGGCTAATAGAGGGGACGGCGGAGTGAGGCTCGTGCACGGATGCCTAGTGGGACCCTCCGGTGTCGGGCCCAAGCATGATGGAATCCAGAGAGGCGACCAGGTACGATGAAGGAGCGGGGCGCTGTATGCTAACTCTGACTACCAACGTCGGGCACGGGCACGGACCGTCAGACTGCCCCTTTTTTTCTGAGCAGAGGAGGTGGGGTCGGAGTCGACCGGAGGAAAGATTGACAATTGGGAATGCCAATGCGAAACGAGGCTTGAGGCGTGAACAGGGGGGAGCAAGGCGACTGACGGGGGAAGAAAGAAAGAGGAGATGTGAGAGCTTGAAGACCAGGTCCGTCTGGGAAGAGTGCACGCTCCAGACAGAGGCGAGCGAAGAACAACCGTCACGGCAAGAAACGAGATCAGAAAGAGCGCACTTACCTCCCCCACTTGATAACCGCCAACGGAACTCAAGATCCTAGACAGCGAAGGCGAGCGGGTGGAGCTTGCGAGGGAATACGGAGATCAAAGAAGGTGCGGACCAGGGAAAGGGTGTGGATGGTCGGCAGTCAGGGGGGGTAAGCTTGAGCGTGGCCCTTTGACGAGCGCAGGATCCAAGCTAGCGGAGAATGGGAAGCGATGGGGGCTAGTGATAAGAGGGCAATGGCCGATGCGGTTGGGAAAAGGACTGAACCTGTGCGAAAGCGCTGTCAAGGGGGCGCGCGCCCTCAAAGTTCTTGATAACTGAATTCAGAAAGAAGGGTCGGTGATCCGAGGAGAGGGTGGGGAGGAACCACGATTGGTTAGGACGGAGGCATGNAGTTCTTGATAACTGAATTCAGAAAGAAGGGTCGGTGATCCGAGGAGAGGGTGGGGAGGAACCACGATTGGTTAGGACGGAGGCATGGGAGGATCGAGAGGAGAGGCGAGGGAAAGTGACGGGCTCGAACGGGATCGGCAGGAATGGGAGAAATTAAAGGCAGGATCTTCGAAAAATGTTGGCAGGACTTTCAAGAAGAGAGAGAAATTTTAGGAAAAATTGGGGAAAGAGCTGCAGTTCGGGCAAGCGAGGTGATTGGAAAAATAAGAGGTGTAAGGATCGAGGTGGTCAGAAGGAAGGTAAATTGGGGGAAGCAAGATATAAAAGGAGGAGGAGACATTGGGCAGGGAAGGCGCACAAGGGCTGGGCACGCACTCACGGGCGAGGACTAGCGTTCGAAGCAGAGGTGCGCTCGCCACGCATTGCACGCCCGAGCGGTAGAGAAGGAGAGGGACCTGCGAGAGAACCGCAGAGGAGTGTGCGAAGACGGAGTGAAAGCGGCCGAGAGTCCGGGTGGCACTAGGGTGGAGACTAGAGGCAGCGCGCGTGGTCGTAGCCCGTGGCCTGGACTGGCTCGCCGTGTGGTCCCACGCTGAACTTCGGAGCTCGCTTGTGGTCCCACGCTGAACTTCGGAGCTCGCGTTGTTCCGGCCGCGGCAGCCTGACTACCTCTGAGGTTCCTGGTAACTCAGTGAGCTCGCGAAGAGAGGGAGCGAGCCGCAGTTTACCTCTAGCGTGCCCGCTCTGTCTGCTCGCTGCCGGCAGCGGGGAAATCGAAAGCCTCTCAGCTCCATATCGATACTAGTCGCGGGATTGCATCGCCTGCTCTGAGCTCGAAACTTTCTGGGGATCAGCGCCAAAAAGCCCCGAGGGCGCGGACCGTTGGGAGAACAGCCCTTGAAGCTTAGCTCTGGGAGTGCACGAGCTGCCTGCTCACCGCCTTTTGTGTCAAGTTCGGGGTTTTCATAGGGACTCGATGTGTGATCAGGTTAAAAGCTTATCTGAGTAAATGCTTTTGGTCAGTCGAGCTTGAATGGTCGAGTTTCACTCAACGTGTGATTTGGTTCAAAACTCTCGCTCAGTTGATGCTTGCTCCGTCTAAGCTCTCTTTGTCGATTGAGCTCTCGTGTTCTTGGTCATTTGAGTCGTCAAGTTCGAGACTCTCCTTGGTTCCGGATCGGGACTCGATGTGTGATCGGGTCCAAAGCTCACACTTCCTTTGACGTCTAAACTAAACACTTTCTTCGTCCTCCGAGTTCATGCTTCCCTAGGCGTCTGGGTCGGAAGTCTTTCTTTCTTTTTTTTCTTTTTTTTGGTACTTGCTTCGAGAAAAGTTTCGTGCCTACGACAAAAAGGAAGTCTTCGATTTGCGTGTTTGTGCCTAGCGTCTGCGTGTGATCCGGTTCGAGGCTCGAGCCTCCCCGCTATACATTATACGTCGTCTGACAATGGGGTCTGTTCGGAGTCCGGGGTTGTTCGAATATTCGGACGGTAAAAAGCTCAGCGTCCTCGCCAAGGATGAAACCTTCTCCTCCTCCAGTTCTGAGCTTCGCACGTGACCAGCCTGAGTTTGGGTCCCACACCTAGCTCAGAGCCAATCGAGCTCTCGCGCTGCGAGAAACTCCGTTTCCCACGACGAGTTGGGGATCCTCCTTTCTCTCTAGTACTGGGTCCATACTTGTGTGCGGCTAAGTGCGAAACTCAGCGCCTGCGAGGCGCGGGCTCAGTCGGCAGATCATTGGGTCTGTGAAAACGGCCGTTCGCTGCGGAGGGGGCGCTCGGACTATGTCTCCAGCCACCGCGTCCAAGGCCCCGCTGTGACAAGTTCTTGGCGCAGCAGGCCGCAAGCGGGCTATGAGCGGGCACTCTCGTCATGCCTTACTCGGCCACGCGTTAGTTCCGGGTCCAAAGATCGGCCAGGGGCGGACGCCCTGCACTTTGCTGACTGCCACATTTGGCACTCTCAAGCCGCAAGGACTCCAGGCCGAAACTGGTAAGGCAGGAGGCCTCCTATGATAGAAATCCGGTCCGCTAAGGGCCGCCGCGCCTCAGCTCCGTGTCATCCTAGGGAACGACCGGGAACCAGCGGGCTCTTCCGCACTATCGGTGCCGACCTCTTAGCACCACAAAGTGGCGGATGCCTACCAGCCGAAGGACTTTTTTTTCTGACGTGAATGAATTTCCGAACCTTTCTTTTTGTTTTTTGCCTGAGTTTGGTGTATGCCTACATGCAATTGGGAGGTTTGTGGGAGATTCAGAGTTTTCGAGACTTCGTACTAACCCTTCAAGGAACTGAAGTGGCGGTTCGAACTGCGATCGCAAGCGAGTTCTGGCGGACTTTCAAAATTGAGGTTTTTTGGTGTCGGGGTCAGGGAATCATGGGTTGAAAAATGACTTTGGGGCGGGCCATGGAAAACTCGAAAGTAAGGGAACCTGAGAGGGGCCTTGATGGACTACGAAGAGCAGCCCTTGAACTACTACGGTCATGCGTGACGAGGATTACCTACACCTAGCCATGGGGCTGCGGTGCGGGGGAAGGTACAAAATGACTGAGGGGCAGAACTACCAAGGAGGTCATGGACAGTCACTTGAAGAAGCGGCTCAACTGCCGCATTTGCCGTGTGAGTGGCGCGGTCACCACTTCACGACGATTTTGCCTGATACGACGGCCTAGAGGCAACCACTTCGGCATGGTAACCCGTTCGAAGGGATTCGGCTGCAACAGTGATCCGACGAGGCGTCCATTTGATCTGAGGAGCTAGCGGGACCGATCGGCTCTCTGGGGACACGTGATCGGCTTGCAGATGGGTCCGGTGCTAATAGAGAGGATGGCAGAGTGTGTCTCATGCGCGGATGCCTAGTGGGACCCTCCGGTGCCGGGCCCAAGCAGGATGGAATAAAGAGAGGCGACCAGCTATGACGAAGCAGCAGGGCACTGTATGCTAACTATGACTACCAACGTCGGGCAGGGGCACGGATCGTCAGACTGCCCCTTTTTTCTGAGAAGAGGAGATGGGGTCTGAGTCGGTCGGAGGATAGATCGAGAATTGGGAATGCCAATGAGAAACGAGGCTTGAGGCGCGAACAGGGGGGAGCACTGGAGCAGGGCGATTGACGGGGGAAGAAAGAAAGAGGATTTGTGAGAGCTTGAAGACCAGGTCCGTCTGGGAAGAGTGCACGCTCCACACAAAGGCGAGTGAAGAACAACCCTCACTGCAAGAAACGAGATCGGAAAGAGCGCGCTTACCCCCCGCACTTGATAACCGCCAACGGAACTCAAGATCTTAGACAGCGAAGGCAGGCTGGGGGAGCTTGAGAGGGAATACGGAGAACAAAGAAGGCGCGGACCAGGGAAAGGGTGTGGATGGTCGGCAGTCAGGGGGGGTAAGCTTGAGCCAGGCCCTGTGACGAGCACAGGATCCAAGCTAACGGAGAATGGGAAGCGACAGGGGCGAGTGATAAGAGGGCAATGGACGATGCGGTTGGGAAAAGGACTGAACCTGTGCGAAAGCGCTGTCAAGGGCGTGCATGCCCTCAAAGTTCTTGATAACTGAATTCAGAAAGAAGGGTCGGTGATCCGAGGAGAGGGTGGGGAGGAACCACGATTGGTTAGGACGGAGGCATGNAGTTCTTGATAACTGAATTCAGAAAGAAGGGTCGGTGATCCGAGGAGAGGGTGGGGAGGAACCACGATTGGTTAGGACGGAGGCATGGGAGGATCAAGAGGAGAGGCGAGGGAAAGTGACGGGCTCGAACGGGATCGGTAGGAATGGGAGAAATTAAAGGCGGGATCTTCGAAAAATGTTGGCGGGACTTTCGGGAAGAGAGAGAAATTTTAGGAAAAATTGGGGGAAGAGCTGCAGTTCGGGCAAGCGAGGTGATTGGAAGAAAAAGAGGTGTAAGGATCGAGGTGGTCAGAAGGAAGGTAAATCGGGGGAGGAAAGATATAAAAGGAGGAGGAGACGTTGGTCAGGGAAGGCGCACGAGGGCTGGCCACGCACGCACGGGCAAGGAGTAGCGTTCGAAGCAGAGGTGCGCTCGCCACGCTATGCACGCCCGAGCGGTAGAGAAGGAGAGGGACTTGTGAGAGAACCGTGGAGGAGTGTGCGAAGACGGAGCGAAAGCAACCGAGAGTCCAGGTGGCACTAGTGTGGAGACTAGAGGCAGCGCGCGTGGTCGTAGCCCGTGGCCTGGACTTGCTCGGGGGGGGGGCGGGGACGAGAAAGGGAGTGGAGAGGAGCTCCGTGCCGGAGATGGAAGACAGCCCGCGTCGGCGGGCCTGACCCTGAGAGAGAGAGAGAGAGAGCGAGTCCAGCAAGGACGTGCGGAAGAGGCGTTGCCGAGGAAGTCTGCTCGCGGATCGACGAGCGAGAGAGGGTGAGAGGAAGAGAGAGATAGCAAGAGAGAGAGAGAGAGAGAGAGAGAGAGAGAGAGAGAGAGAGAGAGAGAGAGAGAGAGAGAGAGAGAGAGAGAGAGTTTGTGTGGACGGTTGTAACGGATAAGGTCAGATGGTACCCTATTATATGAACAGTGTGGGCGAGCTAGTAAGTGGATATATGGGGCGCAGACATGTGAATGATTTAGTATTTCCAAAAGAGGCCGTTATGGTGATTTTAGCCTTGGTTAACCTTCATTTAATATGAGCTGCACTAACCGGTGCCTGGNAGAGAGAGAGAGAGAGAGAGAGAGAGAGAGAGAGAGAGAGAGAGAGAGAGAGAGCACGGTCGTGCGGACAACACCAAGGAGGAACGCGCGCGGACTAGCAAGAGTGAGAAGGAAGAATACACGCGGACCAGCGAGCGCCAGAGAGGGAAAGAGAGAGGGTCACAAAGGGGAGTCTTACAAGCCTTCGAAGGGCTGCCACCGCCTCTCTCTGATTGGTGCAATAGTATGTTCGACATCTTCCAGGTTACGCACAGGCAAACGGAGGGCGAGTTTCTTGAAAACGGAGGTCATTGAAAGCACGTCAGAAACGTCTCCTAGCAACTGCAGTACACTGTAAGTTCGAGTTTCCTTTGGCCCCGCAACGGCGCTCAGTGTGGTCCCACGCTGAACTTCGGAGCTCGCGTTGTTCCGGCCGCGGCAGCCTGACTACCTCTGAGGTTCCTGGTAACTCAGTGAGCTCGCGCAGAGAGGGAGGGAGCCGCAATTTACCTCTAGCGCGCCCGCTATGTCTGCTCCCTGCCGGCAGCGGGGAAATCGAAAGCCTCTCGGCTCAGTATCGATACTACTCAGGGGATTGCATCGCCTGCTCTGAGCTCGAAACTTTCTGGGGATCAGCGCCAAAAAGCCCTGCGGGCGCGGCCCGTTGGGACAACAGCCCTTGAAGCTTAGCTCTGGGAGTGCACGAGCTGCCTGCTCACCGCCTTTTGGGTTAAGTTCGGGGTGCTCATGGGGGCTCGATGTGTGATCAGGTTAAAAGCTTATCTCCGTAAATGCTTTTGGTCGGTCGAGCTTGGGTTTTCTTTGTCATCTGAATGGTCGAGTTTGACTCAACGTGTGATTTGGTTCAAAACTCTCGCTTAGTTGATGCTTGCTTCGTCTAAGCTTTCTTTGTCGATTGAGCTCTCGCGTTCTTGGTCATCTGAGTCGTCAAGTTCGAGACTCATTTGGTTCCGGATCGGGACCCGGCGTGTGATCGGGTCCAAAGCTCACACTTGCTTTGACGTCTAAACTAAACGCTTTCTTCGTCCTCCGAGTTCATGCTTCCCTAGGCGTCTGGGTCGGAAGTCTTTCTTTCTTTCTTTTCTTTTTATTGATACTTGCTTCGAGAAAAGTTTCATGCCTACGACAAAAAGGAAGTCTTCGATTTGCGTGTTTGTGCCTGGCCTCTGCGTGTGATCCGGTTCGAGGCTCGTGCCTCCCCGCTATACATAAAACGTCGTCTGACATTGGGGTCTGTTCGGAGTTCGGGGTTGTTCGAATATTCGGATGGTTAAAAGCTCAGCGTCCGCGCCAAGGACGAAACCTTCTCCTCCTCTAGTTCTGAGTTTCGCGCGTGACCAGCCTGAGTTTGGGTCCCACACCTAGCTCGAAGCCAATCGAGCTCTCGCGCTACGAGAAACTCCGTATCCCACGACGAGTTGGGGGTCCTCCTTTCTCTCTAGTACTGGGTCCGTACTTGTGTGCGGCTAAGTGCGAAACTCAGCGCCTGTGCGGCGCGGGCTCAGTCAGCAGAGCAATGGGTCTGTGAAACCGGCCGTTCGCTGAGGAGGGGGCGCTCGGATTGTGTCTCCAGCCACCCCGTCGAAGGCCCCGCCGTCACGAGTTCTTGCCGCAGCAAGCCGCGAGCGGGCTATGAGCAGGCACTCTCGTCATGTCTTACTCGGCCGCGCGTTAGTTCCAGGTCCAAAGATCGGCCACGGGCGGACGCCTTGCACTTTGCTGACCGCCGCATTTGGCACTCTCAAGCCACAAGGAGTCCAGGCCAAAACTGGTAAGCCAGGAGGCCTCCGACGATAGAACTCCGGTCTGCTAAGGGTCGCCGCACCTCAGCTCCGTGTCAGCCTAGGAAACGGCCGGGAACCAGCGGGTTTTTCCGCAGTATCGGTGCCGACCTCTTAGCACCACAAAGTGGTGCCGTTGCCGGGGAGGGGCTTTCTCCCACGTCCTCGGTCGGCTCAGGAACTGCGAGGTGAGGGAGAGCTGGCGTAACAGGTAGTGGAGGTTTTTTTTTGGAGTTTTCGGCATCAAGGTCTTCGACTTTTTGGCATCCAATTCTTCCTTCCTTTCGACATCCAATTCTTCCTTCCTTTCGGCATCAAGTTTCTTATCAGCATCAAATTCTTCGGGGTCTATCGGCATCGGCATTTCCTTTTCACCCTCACTTTCTTCGGCTACGACTTTCTTCGGGTCTACGCGGCGACTTTTCGACAACGTTTCCCTTGACGACATTTGTTTCGGGGTGAGGGTTCTATTGGGAACCTTGTTTCAGCGTGGGAAGCGGGTGTTGGGCTTGTTTGGTTGCAAGGGACTTGGGGTGTCGGGAACTCTCGATTTTGCGGGTCCGCTCCGGCCCCTCTTGCGACTTCGGCCCTTGCTACTCCAAGAAAATCCAAGTTAGTCTCTTGCTGGGGAATGTGACATTTTAGGTGTGTTTATTTCGAAAAATCCGCAAATTAAGAGGGCGAAACAGTTTGCTTATGGGGGTTTGAATGCGGGTAAAAGACAACCAAAGGTGGGGACGAAGAGCCGTAAGGGAAAATATTGTGATAGGGTCCGTACACGGGGGAGAGAGAGTGGACGCTAGGGGGAGAGAGGAAAGGGGGGTTCGAGGAAGTCCAGGAGCATTGTCAATTTGGGATCTGAGGGGGTCGCCAAGTATCCTCGACCTACACGGGTTGTGGACGGCACCCGCACGGGGTATAGCTCCCGCGCCGGAAAGGGTTTCACGGAGGGGTTTGAGTTCTCAGTTCTCGACCCACGCGGGTTGTGGACGAGGCCCACTCGAGACACGCCTCCCTCAAGGGAGCGGAGTTCTCAAGCGAGGGCCGTTCGGGACTTGGGGGTGAGGAGAGTAGTGCTTCGGGTTCCGGGACAGGGGGCTCAACCGCCATTGTGAACGAGAGGGGTAGGGGGTTACCTCGGGAAGAAGAGGCGAGAGATATGTGGGGCGCCTTGGACGAGGGATCGGAAGACGGGTCTTGGGTGGACCGGTGCCTTGCCGATTTCTCGGACTTGGACCTAGGGGATTATTGGGACTACGAAAATGAATTTTGAAGGATTCAAGGTTCGCAAGGTACGTATATGTAACTGCTTAACCTGAGAGACTCTTCCTAAAACTCTGCTTCCCCACCCTTTTTTTTTTAATACCCCAATTAAATTATTCGATTCCAAGAGAGAAAAGAGTCAGCCGGTGGCGAAAAGGAAGAAGGGAACGAAGTGAGAAGGGTTCACGATGCGAGAAGGAGAATGAGAGATAATAGACAGGCTAGTGATCACTGATCGATAGGCGGATAAAGTTTGGGACCCGGGTAATTCCACGCTCGAGGTGGGCCGAGTAGGGGCGTGGTTCTGGATAGGCTAACTTAGGATTAGGGGTCGGTTCGGTGGGAGACGTAGGGCACGGGTGTGTGGCAGCGGTCCAACTCCGGAAAGGGGGTTGCCACCCTTCTTCGAAGATAACATGTGTTCGCGGCTAGTCCTTATACCTAGAAGTGGGAGGACCTCTCAGCGGGGGAGGACAGGAAGGTAGCCGAGTGAGGCGGTGTTCCTTCTCTGGTCCATTTGATCCTGCTGGGCTCACTAGCACCTTCTCCTTGCAGGGGAGGGGTGGTCTCTCGAGTGGTCAATAGTAAAAGTGACAAAATAAAATTTGATCCTCCTTGATTGGAGTGAATGAGTTTGGAAGATGTTCCGGGAGGAACAGGTTACAGTGGGATAAACGTGTGGTGCTATACCTTTCGTCTTTGGACGGGAGACTTCGGCGTCGCCATCTACATAGAAGCGGGCCGAAATCAAGGGGGAGAATTTCCTCCGCGGATGGGAGGAGGCGGTCGATAACTCTCGTGCAGGAAGAGGTGAGCTGCGAAGGTACGGGTTCAGTTACTTCTACTCCTTAGGGTACCGGACTTATCCTAGGGGTGGTCGGTCTGCGCCGGTGTTTCTGGACGCCTATCTCGACGGGTCGGACGGGTGGAGAATATTCGTCGCGATCGTAGAGGAGGGAGTGGGGCGCCTATGAGCTTAGGAGTTCTGGAGTTTAAGCCGGCGGGCATTAGCGTGGGTAGCTATGGGGGTATAGACGTGTGGTGCTACAACTTTCACCTGTGGACCGGGGATTTCGATATAGCGCTCTTCGTAGAAGAAGGGACGGATCGAGGGGAAGCCTTCCTGAATAGTTGGGAAGAAGCGGTTGGCCATGCTTGGCTAGAGAGGGAGCTTTTAGGACACTACGAGATTAGATATTTCTATACGCTGGGGTGCCGGACCCTCCGATGAGGGGAGCAACCTATCTGGATGGGTCGGACGGGTGGAGAGTGTTGGTGGCGATCATAGAGGAAATAGTGGAGAATCTATGAGCCTAGGGGTTTTAGAATTTAAGCCAGCGGGCATTAGCGTGGGTGATTGTGGGGGAGTAGATGTGTGGTGTTGCAAGTTCTTTTGGTGGACCGGTGATTTGGACATCGCCCTCTAGTAGAAGAGGGGACGGATCAAGGAGAAGGCTTTCTTAGTAGTTGGGAGGAGGCTGTTGGCCTCGCGCAACTGGAGAAGGAACTTCTGGGGTCCTACAAGATCCGGTACTTCTATACGCTAGGTTACCGGACCTTCCGACGGGGAGAGCAACCCGCCCCGATCATACCGTATGCCTATCTCGACGGGTCGGACGGTTGGAAGGCGCTAGTGGGGATCATCAAGGAGATAATGCGAAGCTAGAGAGGGTATGGGCGGCCGACGGCGGAGGGATAAAAATCCAGAAGGCGGATCTTCTCAAAGAGAGCGCGTGTTTTAGTGTTCCCTTAGACCACCGAACGGAGAGGTGCTTGGCCGGGCGCGGGAAGTGGGTGAAACTTGAGAAAGGGATTTTTCTTTGGGCACGGTTCGCCGTAGGTATTTGGGAGGAGGATCAGTGGACAAGGAATAGACCCAGGAACGGGGCAAAGGCCCGACGAACTGCAGTTTGTGCCGAGGGCACGATCTATCTAAGTCGGGAGTTGAGTACGTCACCCACTGGGCATTAGGGTGGTATCGGGCGGACCACTGGGAAGTACGAGTGGGGCCTATTCAGAGGCAAATCTTCGAAGAGATACCCCTTCGGCACAGCTTGTCGTTCCACCTTCGAGTAACTTGTGCTAGGGACGAGGAATACCCTCGTGCCACGAGTTGCATCCAGGCTATATTTCCTTCTTACGTCTTCAGAAGGGTGTGTGGAGAGGGAACCGGGTATGAGAAAATTGTGAGGTCTATAAAGTGGGAGAGAAGGAGGGGTCTGTCCTTTCGGTTGCTCCATTGGTTCTATTCCTATTATGTGGACAACTCGGTGCCGTACGGAGTTAGGGAAGACCGGATCCGAGAGAGGATCTCTCTGGTGTCGGAGCGTAACCGTGAGAGCGGGCGCGACTATCGTTACCAAAGGGTGTTTGGAGTCTGCCAAAAGGTGGGTTATAATGAATGGTTTTATTTGACAGAAGCATCAGTAGGTTTGTCGAGTCCCCTCTAGACAAGCGAGGGGTGTGTAGCTTAGTTCCGAGCAACGGGGGAATCCCCGATTGAAGAAGGTTAGAGGGAGGGGAGATTACGGCCAGAGGAAATTTCGTGTGGGTAGAGTCGGAAGAGGCGGAAGGGAGAACGACTGAGGTACATCTCAAAGTCACCGCGATAATCTTCGTCAAGCCGGGGGCTTGGTCGAAGGTTATAGTACCCCTAGTCTTAGGCCAAGGGGGTGGGCTGGACCTATTAATCGGAGAGGCTAGAGAAGTTAGAAGGAGGTGGATAAATAGGATCCGGAGGGAGTTTGAGTTTGTGGCGATAGAGCCGGAAAGGTTCGCTAGGGCAGGTGAACTCCCAAGTGCGAGTTACCCCTTCACCGCATGGGTCCCGGACTTTGTGTTCTCAGGCGCGAACGAGGGAAGAGTGGTAAATCTCCTGGAAAGAGGAAGGAGTTTAGGATTACCATTTGGGGCCCTGTGGTTACTGTACACACATTGTATCGATCAGGGAATCCCTCCACGAGGGAAACTCTGGGATATTCTTAGGAGATTAGGGTCTTTGGAAAAACCCGTTACCCTCTCGCCAGAGAGATACCGCGAGTGGGTTTTCAAAACGACACCTTTAGATGGTGACATTTGTGCTCAACGAAAACGGAGTGGTAGAGGCGATAGAAGCCGGTGACGTTGGGAAAGTCTTGATCCCAGGGGACCCTCGCTTGACACCCTACTGGATGAGTGTTGAGAAAGGAGGAGTCATCGGGGAAGGCGCCTACGTGTGGGTTCGAGCTCGCAAGCTTACCTGGAAAGAAGGGGTGCAAAGAGGGGATCCGCCTGACCTTGGTCGGTTCCTAGAGATTCGGGCTACAGCTTTCCTCGGCGAGGACACGTGGGATGAGATTTGGAGGGGTTTAGTGACCGACCGAGAAACCCATACGGAATAACGCGAGTCCGCGAGGCTAGTAGCCAACGATCTGGTACTGAGCGATTACGAGGAAGGGACCTTCGAGTCGTGGACGCAGGTGTCCTTCGCCGAACTGGGCGAGGTCCCTCGCGCGTCCAGGGCGCTCCATGCGGACCTGCCCCAATTCCTGACACGTTCATTCTTACGGGACCCGTATGAGAGAGTGGTGGCGGTACCTTGCGCCGCTCAGGAATCCGGAGTG
>BFEA01000782.1:251232-278920 GCA_003427395.1 Chara braunii
GGGGGGAAGAACGACGTGCGCGGGGGGGAAAGGACAGCACGCGGGTGGGAGGTGGTCGGAGTTGGGGTAGACGCGACGAAGAGGAAGAAGAAGAAGAAGAAGAAGAAGAAGAAGAAGAAGAAGAAGAAGAAGAAGAAGAAGAAGAAGAAGAAGAAGAAGAAGAAGAAGAAGAATAGAAGAAAAAAAAAAATGTCGTTGATAACTTCTCTGCGCTTGATAGGCAACGACGACGGTGTCAAGGAAGGCGCAGCTCAGACAAGGACGACGGGCAAGACGCTGGTGACGTGGCGCAATGATGACGAGCACAGCGGCGATGATGATGTGGCACGATGACGACGATCACGACGATGATGATGATGGCGTGGCAACGCCCGAGGTGACGACGATGATGGCGCCGGTGACGACGACGGAGGGGGAGGGTCGAAAGACCGCTCCGATACCAGTGTAACGAGCGCGAGGCTGAGGGAGACAAGGAGAGCTGAGGGGGAGGGGAGAGAGAGGGAGAGAGTGAGAGCACACACACACACTCACTCACTTGACACGTCGGAGGGTCGGACACAGACACAGTGGCAAGGACACAAAGTCAAAGTCTTGGATTCCGAATGCGGAAGGAGCAAGTCACACTGAGTACGAGTACAGCAGCTGAAAACTGGTACGAGACTTGTCCCCATACCATACGGGGAGCCGGTATAAGTACCGGGGACACGAACGGTACCAGGGGCATTTCTGCAAAAGCCCCGAGGGCAGAACTGAAAAATGCGGTATTTGAAAGTGGCGCCCGAATTGCAGCATGGCGCCAGTTGTCCAAAATCCGACGGTACCAAAGGAGGGGGTTGGAAAAAGGGTGCCAAGCCAAAAACGGGATGCAGCAGAAACAACAAAAAGTAGACCAGGGATCGAGCCCTGGCGGAGTCCGTAACATGTGGATTGTACTCGACGCCTGGGACGATAATCAAACGCTCTACGGTTGTAGTGAGCTTGCGCACCGACTTGTACTTCCTAGCATCAAGTTTCAATAACCCATAAGTGGCTATCTGCGCCTGCTGAGGGTTATGCCACCGCGCCTCTACCAGATCCATAGAGCTCTGTAGGGTGTGGGTCTTGGCCCAATCACCCATGTTCCTACCGAATCCCTTGGAAGCCACCAATCCATTAAGCCATCGAGCGGYTGAACCCTCTAAGTAGGATGCAGCAGTTATCACCTCGTCCTCTACCAGCGTCCYCTTCGCCCTAACCCACACTSGAACCGTTCTCAACCAAGTGTCAAGAGCCTCCTCCTTCTTATCTCCTGAGAAGGTGGTGGGTGGCTTCAGTGGGGTCTTGGGGTACCATGGTTCCTGCTATCCCACTGGTGAGATAGGTAGCGGTTGRGGTGTAGCACCCRCCGCTGAACCAGAAGATGAAGAAGCAACAGTCAGAGATAGGGCTGCTGYTGAAGTACCGCTTGGTGGTGATCTGGACTGAGGGGCATAGGGGCCTGTCATCGCTGAGAATRGCAGCGATGGCAAAGCTGCTGGCCGGGTTTCTGGYCTGTGCATGGCATTCAAGATCTGGTCCAGGGTGTCCTGGATAGCGTCCAGCTTGCTGTCCATGTATGCATGCATGGACAGGATGCTCGCCTTGAAGACCCTTGCTGTGTTGTCAAGGCCTGAGTCATCTAACCCCTCTAATGCGACTTTGTCTGCCTCCCTACCCTCTAGTATGACACTTCTATCTCTAATATCTTTCTCTCTGTCAGTAGCCTTTTAAGTTCCTCCTCTAACCTTAAGCGGATCCTCTCTACCCGCCGGAGCTCCATCTGCTCCCTCGTAAGGTGAGGCGGCGAGCTGGACTGCACGCCCGCCATTTGACTAAAGCCAGCTCATGACGTACAGGAGCCGGACTGTGAGAGGGACCATCCCTGCGGCATGTCGAGGGAGTTTGCAGCAAACGATGTTGCAGAGGTGGCCATTGCTACCACACTGGCTGCTGCTGCTGCCAATGCTCTTTCCACAGCCGCTGCTGCTTCCCTTGCAGTCTCTAGATTACGGGCACTTGCTTCAACCCTTAGTCTTTTTTCGTCTCCTGGTAGTAGGACCTGGAACACTACGGATATCCTGCCTATGTCCCGTCGTGTCTGCCTCCTATCGTCATTTGTACCTTCACCCCCGGCTGATCCACCCATCGGCTAGGCAGACGCTATTTGCACTGGGACTCTCGCTGGAACCTACCGCAGCATGCGTCTGGCTGGTGTTAAAAATAATAATTATCCGGCGAGTTACCTACACTACCATTCAAGCGGCGTCAACAGCATCTACACAGACTGTACACATAGTCTACTTCTATCCTGACAAGTTCTCTACAGAAGCTTTGAGAAGAACTGATTATGGTAGAATATACCAGTCCTACTCTAGGCTGTATGTTAGGTGTCAGCAGTCTGTCAACCAACTAATTAAAATAAAAATAAACTAATGTGAGCAGCTGCATGCACAATGGGTATGATAGTGTTTGCCAGTTGAGTCCTCAATATGAATCTCCTTCCCCTGTATCCAAAGTACCTGTGAACATCATCAAGCGGTAGTGTGTAAGATGTGCATTAACAGCCCACCCTGTGCCCAAGGTGTATGCTTATGACCAGCCTGCCCGTTCCTTATCCTCGCGTGCAAAGAGCCTTACGTCTGACTGATATGGCTGATCAAGAGGCAATTTAAGGACAGCCCCCGAGAGTCCTCAGGAATTATTTAACGTCGTAATCAGGACGACGATCACAGCCAGTGGACAGTTTAGACCCCAACCAGAAATATTTATAGACGGTCTGGGAGCGTCTACATAGGACTGGTCAGTCCGCACACCCCTTCTATCAGCGGAGCAAAGAGCCTCAATGGACAAAGCAGCATGGCCTGCGTCTACTACTCCCATGAGTTGGTATGGTGACCGCGACCCGTGCTTCGACCAGGGCCCTTCAGAGACACCGCCCTCTCCTGCCAGATGCGCCACCGGGAAGAATGTCGTCTCTCAAGATAGAGCGCACACCACTCCTCACCAAAGAGAAGACACTCAAGGTTAGACTCACTTCCTCACGGTAAGAAGAGATTGAGAGGGTAGATAAGGAATGGGAACAACGTTGTCGAGCGCATTGGTCCGGCATCGCACGTGGCAGCGCGCGACCCTCTTGGCTGCGTCACGCAGGAGTTGGACCAACTTCGTCATAAACACACAAATGGAGCTTCCTTCGGCCGCTCCGGCCGAGTGCGCTAGCCATACCTCTCGCGAGCCCCTACGACAGGATAGGGCCTACGCGAGGCACAACTTACCTCCACCTTACGGGAGCTGTCACCTCCCTTCGGTGGGCGTATCCCCGCCGAGCTACCAGTCCACAGTACGAAAGCTAATCAGTTGCAATCGCAGAGGTGGACCAGCCGAGGGTGTTTCTTGTTCACTGTAGCATAGGGGGGCACACGCGGTAATACGCCTATCGGGCACGCACGCGAACCGACATTTTGGGGGGCTGAAGTCCCAAGCGCGGCTCGTCGTCGGTCGACTAGGACGTATCCCACACACCACGCGCACACCATTCTACGAACACAAAAAAAGAACACGCACACACACATACGGAACGAAGCAACACGAACAACGCGACAACGCCCCTAGCCCGTTCAGTAACCATCCCATAACTTTCCACTACGAAAATCGAGTAGGCGTCGCGCGCGAAACTTAATATAAAACTGCGCGGGCGAAAGGCCTACTCACATCGACTAGCAATGCAAGCGTGCTCAAGCAGTCGCTACGATGGCGTACTATGTAGTGCCCATAATTAAGCGGTCTCTCGTGGATCCGAGTACCGCTTATGACACTCAAGTGTTAGACTCCAAGTGCCGTGAGGGTCTAATCTCTCACGATATTACACGACTGAAGGAATAGTCGTGCAGCCGCCGCGAGACCTCCGACCCTTGGTCTGAGCGTCTCGGTAGGCAAGGCAAATAGGCTCTGCACGGGGACAAATTCCTTCCCTACAGAGCCTAGGGCTTGGGATGCCTTGGACAAGGACCTTGAATCCCGGCCTAGGACCAACGTCCGACTACGAAAACCCCAAAAAGCAAACAATTAGACGGAAGGGTCTTCCTTATGCCACCCAGTCTTAACCTCTGGGTATGCCTTTAGCACGGGGCCCCTTAGGCCTTGCGAACATCCACCATAAGTACACCCAAGCCATACACACATAAGGGGGTTAGAGTTGCGACGATCACTTCTCATAGACACAATGAGGCTCCTCACAACCATGTGTATATATATGGGATCGCAGACAATCCAAATCCAAAATCTGAGTCACAGGGCATGCCTGCAAGCACATCAAAGAATCGAAAAACAAACCACGCGCTACACGGAGTCAACCCCAGCCAATCTCCACACTCATACCCCTCGCTTTAGCCATGCAAGCCCCAACTTCCTGTCCAACCAACCATAATTAAATACTCAGTACCTTTGTCAAATAGCCATTCAATAAAAGTCTGGGTGAAACCCTAAATAAACAATAAAGTCACCAGGGCTAAAGCCTTTTAGGTTGGGTATGGAGAGTGAGTTGGGAGTGAGTCGTAGACCGACGAATCGGCAACCGACCTTTTATCAGTGATAACAGAAGATGATCCTCGTAGGATCAAGCTGAAACTAGTCCAAATCCTGAATCAATCAGTCAAGAAGACCTGTAATACAAGACATGTCAATCCCCAAGCTTAGGCCTCTAAGCCCATGGAGAATAATTCCCATATCATGATCCCACTCAAAACATCATAAATAACTACGTCAGAGTCTACTTGTAAGAAGTGCCCAAAGCAACGGTAGACCCTGATATAATCTCCCCTACACAGAGTGGATTGCCAGAATCGTCACTTATCAAACTACAATCTATCTCCTTTAAACTGAGAAAATTTCGGCAGCGCTTCCCGTAGGAAAAGTGTCTTTTCAGAATTTATATCAGCCCGCATATGAAAACAGAAATAGTCTTTGACTTTCCAAAGTCCAATTTTGTTTAACTCCCTGAATTAGCAAAAATTTTGGCAGCACTCCCTATAGAAAAGGGGACTTTCCAGATTTTTACTGAGTCATATATTGAACTTTAGACAGTTGAACTTTGAAAAGTCAAAAGGTTGACTAACTCCTTGGATTTGCAGAAATTTCGGCAGCGCTTCCCGTAGAGAAAGTAGCTGACCAAAATTTATACGAAGCCAAGCTTAACAAAAGATCCCACAAAATGCGAGAATTGATCTAAGTAAAAAAAACTTAGCTCAGAAAATGCAGGAATTGAGACTAACATCTATCGCTCTAGCACGTGACGAGCCTCTAAAGCAACTACCTGTCAAACGAAACCTCGGACCTAATAGTAGCCTCACTCAGTCACATGCAGGCCAAACCACAAAGGTAAGTACTCTCACCATCCCCGGTTAATCTGAACAAATAATAGTTCATAATCTTTCAGTGATTTAGCCTTTTATACCCAACTTACATAAGGCGTAAAGTCAGGTCATCCAATCTTATGGAACCTGCCTGACCCAACCATTAAATATACACGAACAGGTTGCACAACTACTTCTCTCTTCCTTTGGGCATATGACTAAGCCATTCATCTGAGAAACAAAGCTTAGTCACCCTGAACTGTTTAATATCCAAGTTATATATACCTTTCTGAACTTAGTGTTCAAAACAGGGCATAGGACTGAGTCATTCATCTTAGAAATTAAGCTCAGTCTGCCCAAAGTTACCTTCCATCATATTCTTAGTTGTACTCTCTTCAGTTGTGATAAGCTATAGTCAGACCATCCAATCTTATAGAACCCGTGCCTGACTACCCTGTTCATAGATAAAATAAAAATAAGGTATGGCCAATTTGTAACCTCTCAGGTTCCAGCATGTGCGAGGCATTGGGCCAAACCATCAAATCTTATGAAACATATCTGGTCCTTTGCCAGATCCATTTCTCTCTGAGCCATTTGTGTGCCGCATGAGTCCAAAGCCATCCAATCTTATGGAACATGCTTTGTCCTCAACAAGAATTACTCTCTCAGAACGAAACAGGTTAGGCTGAGTCATCCAATCTTATGGCCTTGCTCAGATCTCCTCGATCAGAAATTAATAAAACAAAGTAAACCCCAACTAAACACGGCAACCAAGCCAAGCCATCCAATCTTATGGAACAAGTTTGGCTCCTGAAAGTCAACCACAGTCAAACCCTCACGACTTAGAGCAATCAGACCATCCAATCTTATGAAACTTGTCTGATTCTCAATGCAGTTCAAAGAATAAAACACAGCAGTTAGGTCATCCAATCTTATGGAACATGCCTGACCCTATAGGACCCTGTCAGTCTCAGGCAAAGCGACCTTTCACCCACCCTTCCCCCAGATGCAACCCTTTCTGTTCACAGTCTGCTTTCAGGCAATCAACAAAACTGAAACTGAGATTGCACACACCTTTCTTTACTTAGTCTGAATTGTGTCCTGCCAGTCGAACTAAAGTCAAAGTAGGGTGCATGCAGTATACTTAGTCAAACATAGCAAGATGTACAGGTAGGGGTTATACYAGGGTACATAAAGGAAAAGCAATGGTTATCRTTCAATTCCCTGCCTCCAKAGCCTYGCCCAGGCTYCGGCAGAGCTCCCGCAATCGRTGGGGCGAACCTCCCACAGAGGCCTCAGCGCRGATTACGGGTTGCAATCCCGMCTGCCRCCTTCCTCTCAAAACCAACAGACKAGACTTAGAGGAAGAAGGGCAGAAGTAGAAAGGTTTAGTCCCTCAGATACAAGAGGGGTGCACTTAGAYTCRCAGGCGAGGGCYTCGATATCTGGATACGCCTGAGGGYCCCGCAATGGCGGCCGAGTGACTCAGTAGTTTGATCARCGCTGAAGTCAACGCTGCTGAAGCTAGCTCTCTGACGAACCTTCAATTCGCAACAATAGCCCCCCCTTCAACTTTCTCCTCCCAATCCACAACAACCGCCTTYCTGCAGCTCAATCGCTATGTATACCACCTTTCCACTCCCCAATGCGAGGCCGTAGYCCTGCTGCTCCAATCAACCACCGTATTTRGAATCAACGCAGTGATTCATGGCAACTCAACATCATCATAGCAGATTCATCAGCCGCCAGCCGTAGCAATAGCATACTATAACACAGTGGCAAATGAGATTGTCCAGAGCTTGTAGCAACCGCCTGTGCACAACCAGTGGGACAGGCTCGGCTGCAGCAACGCGATCAATACCCAACAGTTCGCACGGTCGTCTAGAAGGACAGCAACTCACGGAGTGCCCAGTGCTCTGTTGCAGTGACCTCGGCAAAAGTTGGTAACCACAACCTACAGTATCGAGTACCGGGCCATGTGCAAGGACCGCTTTCAATCATGCCACATCCCCATGCTCCGTTTGGATGTGGGTGTGAATTCGACAGACACATAATAGATCGTTGCACGTACTACTGCTAGGCGCATCAGCAGGGCACTGGAGTAGAAGTATAGTGCTAACCGCAATAAGTCACCGCGTTGTGCTGCCAGGACGCAGCCTGTTCAGCTAACACTCCTAAATGTACCAGGTGCCCAGAGCAAGCACAGCAAGATGCAGTAGCGCGGAGCACCCATGTATCGCATCCAGCTTCAGCAAGCACCCTGCCGGCGGGCAAAGCAGCAACAGCGCCCACCCCGTGGCTGGCCCCGCACTATCCCTGCTGACGGGAATGCGCCAAGTCAAATGAACCCTCAACTAAGGCATGGGCATATACCTCGTCGTCCAGCCATACGTGTAGGGAACAAGCAAGCTTCTCCCATCGATGGACTAGCGGTGCCTTGGCACATAGGCAAGTTTTCAACACCACGGCTCCCTCACGCTGGTCAGTAAGCCGCCAACCTCGAAGCCGCGCCGGCCAACAGGCGGGCTTCCGACATCGAAACTGAACCTGCACCTCTTCTACCGATCCGTCGGGCATAAACTATAACGAAACCTCTGCGCAAAGCCGTCCAGGTGCGTACGATCTTTCCCAGCCCGCTTTCCTCGAACAACGGTGAAGCCTCCAATCCCGACTCTCGCCACAGCTTCCTTCCCCGTCGCCGGCACGCAACGCCTCTTCTATCTAACTCTAATTCTACATGACTAACCTCAAGACTGATAGTACCGCCAAGCTCGCCTTGCCAAAACCCCCCTTTTTCAACTCTCCGCTTTTCGCTATGGCTCGACGCGCCCCCTACAACCTCTGTCGGCCAGTCCGTTGTTCTGACACCGACTCCGCTGTGGCCATCCCGCTCGCACCGCCCAAATTTTCCCACCTAGCACTTGGCCTTCCCGGCCTTGCCACGGATCGGGTAGGAACCCGATTCGTTTTCCCCTACCATCACCCTTTCCGCCATAGCCTGCGCCTGCCGTCCTCTCCACAGCCCCTGTACTTCTAACTCTTACTCGGAATCGCCTTCACCACGAAGGTCGCCCGGGGTCAAAACCCCGGAATTACCTTCTCCGTCGTCTGATCCCGATGGAGATTGGGCGTGCTAGACCTCCTTGACTCCTTCAAGCTCGTCCCCGCCCGTCTCTGCTCTCTCTCCGAATGTACCTCGTGCTCGCCCCCGTCCAAGTTCGCCCGCTTCCCGATTCTCCCCTGCCGTTGCCACAGCGCCCGACTCTTTAGTGCTCATCCGCACTCTCGTTCCTGTGGTCGTTGCTGTCTTACCGCCCGTCGCCCCCGCACCCGTCACTCCACCACCTCCGACTCTCCGCCCGGATGCACCTGGCCGGGAAGTCCTCAGGGTTCACCCACCTTGCCCTGCCTCGCCCGTCCTTGCCCAAATGATGTTGCCTTCACCCCGATCTCCTGACACCGTGCGGTCCGACAATGCCCGATTTTTTTTTCCGAAAAAAAAGGTGCCCAACTGTCGGACCGCCCCTGCTTTATACGCCCCACCCGTCCACCGGGGCGATACTACTCTACTCCTTAGTACTCGGCTCCTAGCGGCTGTCCCGAAGGCCCGACCGCTAACCGTCAGCCCCCGCCGCAGGGTCTCCGAATTCTCCTTCCCTTGGCACACCTCAGGCGAGCCCGGCCCCTTTTTTCGACTAGATCCGGATAGGCCACGCCTCCTCCTCCCTTTCGCTCCAACCTCTGCGGACGCCCGAGCAATCGGGCCGGGGTAGTACCCCGTAGCGTTACCAAAGGCCAAACGGCCTGCTCGCAGAGGAGGGGTGCGGACGCCGCCCCTTTTTGCCTGTCGCGCGCATGTGGCCTTTTCGGCATCCGGGTTCATCCTGGCCTTTCTTGCGCCACCCCCTGCGCACAGCGGCCCCGACGAACCACCTCCCTGCTAATGGATGTCCCGAGGATCCGGCCTCAACGGTATCCCACCCCACGGTCCTTCAAAACTCGCACAACCGGCCGCGGTACCGCGCCTCAGACCAAAACGGGACCGCGAATAGTAGAAAAATCGTAAATAAAATTTAAGATAAAATAACCAAAATAGAATAAAATAATATAACAAAAACCTCTTACCAGGTTCCGGGGACTGCTAAAGCCCCACCGGTCCCGTGGACCGGGTCTACCATCGTGCCTATCAACAAAACCGAGGGGGGGATAGCCCCATCGGGCCCTCAACCCCCTCAATTCTCTTTGACACTCCGCCATTGCTGCGCCAACGCCCGCCGGGCTTGATCCCTGCACCTCTGCGGCAATAGTCCAACACCATAATCTATAAGGCTAAGCGCAAGCCTAAGACAACTAGGCACGATCCGGGTCGGCCTACTACACCGGCCGCCCACTCAATCAAAAAAATCACACACGCGCCTTAATATTCCGTGCCCACATACCCCCTAACTTAGTCAGGACGGATCCCGTACACGGCCGCCCCCCGCACGGCTTATTTAAACCACACCCATTGCTCCTGTCATCTGCAAAAACTAGGGCGGATACCCTTGTAAGGGTATTCGCGCCGACAGCCTGCCGGACTACATTAAGCGACGTCCCCGTCGCTACGCTAAATCAGAAGGCTATAAATTCATCCACACTCCAAATGCTGACGAGAATGGAACCAATCTGATTAGCCGACAGACTCAGGGTTGAGGCCTCCAACAATCTGTGTCGACATAACTATATGGTGCCAGGGTTTCATCCTGGGTTTCCATTGTCCTGACGCTAGGACGCCGGTGTATTACCCATCAATACTACAGCATAAGTTCCAAAGGCCACCTCAAACCTTCCTCTCCCCTTCGCCCTAGACAAACGTCGGCCCCTCGTTGAGTGCCCCTCTCAGACTCTTTCTCGTAAGCAGAGTCATACTCAGGGACGCGGGCCTTGGACGAGACATCAGAAGGCACTCTCGCCCCCCTCACAAAATTCTCACGATCAAACATACGTATATACGTATACTTAAATCCCCTCTCAGCTCTTTTTGCAGTATAGTACAGAAATGCTGGGTCTCCATCCTGGCCCACCATAGTCTGGTTGATCGAGCCAGATCTACGGCCCATCGCATTGTTATTTTAGCGATAGTACCCTTCGTTGGTTACGCAACGATAGGTTTTCTCCTGATAAGCGTTCAATCAGGACGACCAAATGACTCGACTCGTATCCCCCGCCATCCCACCGGAGTAATTTCCCTGAGGCGTGCATAACCCCTTAAACTCTTACCCCGTTGGTAGACGTGGGCCCGCAGCCAGGTTGCGCTGGCCTGCAACCATCCAGTAGGGGTTGCGCCTTAGAGGTGCTAACCTTTACCGTTTAACTTGGTATTCCTTAATATACCTTAGGATTAGCACAGGTGTCTAGACGGTGCGTCGCAAAACAGACCAAAGGCCCGCTGTGGAACTACACAGGGGTCTGTCTCACTTTTAAGGGTGTTTACCAGCTTCCTAAGGGACACCATAGAAAGCACGGCCCCCCTTGCACAATCACAACCAAATTCACCGCTAGGCTCACACGAGGTCGTGGCCCCTTGACTTGATCAGGGACAGCAGGCCACACATCCTATGACACCTTAATGCACTGGCTTGCGACCTTCTCAGTTTCATCAATAATCCGAACCGTAATTCTGGTTTCTCTCGTCAGACTTTATCAGTTCAAACATTGTTTTCCATGCCTTTAAATCTATCAACCCCCTTTTACACGAAGGAGGTCTCTCCCAACAGATCTCCCAGCCACCCCCTCTCTTTACAGGATGGACTATCACGCGACCTGATTTTTATAGCTGTCAATAAACAACATTTTCACCTTCCATAATCTGACGGGGTCTCAACCATAGAACAACTCAATTGATGACCTACTCAAGGGCCCTCTTTTCAACTCAGACACAAAACAAACTCAAGCTGAGGGACCAACTTATGGGTCCCCTTCACAACTCGGCCATAAACATTCGGCATGGTAAGCATTCGAGCCTCATGGGCTTGCAAGACCTCTTAGGGTCCTCACATATTTGTCACAAAACAACCGCACTGCCCCCTCTTATACTCGACCGTCTCATCTGCCCAAAGGCAGATCGCACGAGTATACCGAGGAGTAAACGGCATCACATTCACACAGCACAGAAGACATGAGATGTATCCCACACATCTCTCACACAAAGCCATCATACATTGGGATAGAACCACACGTGTGAGAGTGATCTTGATCGCCACAAGAGTAAGTCCCACAGAGTCTGGGATCAAAATGTACTCGAGAGCAAAATATATCCCTCAAGTCTCAATACAAGCACCCAACTCAAGCCCTCAACACCCAACTCGTAGGACGTATCTAGGAGTAGAATGTCTGCCTCGGAAATAACCCAAATACTCAGTTCACTGTTTCACACTACAGGGTAAACTCACGCCCCAATTGTTACGGGCTCTCAGGACCCACTCAAAATTATAAACAAGGTTTTTAAACCTCAAGACCTAGTGCATGAGTCGCATAGTCACAGGTATCACACAACTGAATCTCATCTCCTTAATCGTACACCTCTAGACTCCACTCGACTGACTCGAAGTATATACACTCCTAACCCGACGTCTGCGTACAGAGGACCCCTAGTCCTACCATCATATAGGCGGCCCAGTCCCTACTCACTCATGACCTCCTAGTTCTGCCTATACAGTTGCGCCCTACCCCCATCTGGAGCTCGCTCCACCACTCGCCCCTGCCTATCATACATCTTCCCTCCACTCTCTGTCACTCTCCCAGCCGCCTTGTCCTTGATAAACTTTGGGCATTCGAGCGCCCTGTGTACGTCATGCCTACAGAAGAAGCACTGATCATCCGTTCTCCTCTGACACCTTCTCTTCTTCTTCTGGGACCCTGGTAGCGACGGCGTCTCACAGACCTCCCTGCTTATCTCATGGCTCTGGGGCATACTTCATGATTCCGCCGGTCTCGCCTCCACCATCGGGGTACTCGGCCCTACTTGCATCTCGCCTCCCTCAGGCCAGTACGCCGGAGTGTCCAATCTCTGTGGCCTACCTTCACGAACCCCTTCCATCACAACCGCCTTCTCGTCCCCATGTGGGTCTGAGGGCTGGGGAGTCACGGCAACCACCGGCTCGCTCATAACCTCCTGCTGCTTCTCTGAGATGTGCTCTCCGGAGTCAGCTTCAGTAGCCCAGGTTCCTAATCGTGTCCTCAACTCCCTGATCTCTGCACACGCTCCGGGGTCTCGTGTCTCTGAGGCCCCCCTGACGGCATGTCCAGCTCCATGGCCGCCACTAGCTCATCCAAACGAGATGCCTCCTCCTCCGTCGCCTCAGGCTTAGTGGACGTTCCTGCCCCCGTAACGGTGCCTCCCTGTACCTCCAAAAGAATCCTAGGGGATTCTTCTACAGGCTCCCCTTCCACCAGTGGGGGCTGAGGTCTCTGTGCTGGTTCCTCCGTAATGGTCTCAACTGCCATAGAGGTCACCTGCTGCGAGGCTAGCTCGGTGGGAGCCTTGAAACTGAAGTCCCTCTCTCTGGTCTCCCGCCTTGCCTCTACCTCCGCTGGGTCCAGATATACCTTCTTCATTCCCTCTCGCTGAGATGGCCCTGCCATCCCTCCCTGGCCAAACAGCCCCTGTACTTCCTTCCCCTGGATACCATATCAGCTCTGCTCCGTCCAGTCGACCACCTTGGTGGCCAAGAGCCTCTCCACGATCGTCGCCATGTCCTGGAGCCTCTTCTTCCATCCCGCCTCCTTGGCCTCCATACGGGACCTCCAAACTTGGTTCTCTGCCCTCTTTTTCGCTAACTAGGTAGACAACTGCTCCACTTCCAACTTCAAGGCCACCAACTCATCACTGAGCATGGAGTATCGTTGGAAGGATGTGGTCGCCCCCTGGCGCACCCTCCTGTCCGTGCGCTCGATTGCCATCCTGGTGGCTGAAAATCTCAGGTCCCCAGTCTCTCGTGTCTCATCCACTCTCTCGTCCTCCCGTCCCGCCTCTCGCGATCTCAAACGGGCAGCATCCCTCTTACCCTCATAACTGGCCCAAGTCTCATCGATCCTCTGCTCGGTCGACGGGGGGTCACTGGTGGTCTCGGCACTTCCCCTGCGGCCTCCATCCTAACCTTCTCCTGGTATATCTCCTCGAGACGCACCCGCACTCTTGCGCGCTTCTCCTCAGCTGTCTCCTTCGACGGCCTCTCCACTCGCGTCTCATGGGCCCCTCGCAGCGGAACTCCTGCATCCACCCCCCCCCTTTGCGGGTGGCAACTCTGGTGGTGGCTCTTCGGATGTCGGCATCTCAATGTTTAGGGGCTCAGTTCCATGCTCGGCTAGCTGTAGTGCCACAGTAGTCGGTGTCTTCGCCCTCTCACCCTCCTCTCGCCCCTCAGGTTCGGCCCGCCTCTGGGGTGGCGTAGTAACTTCCGATGGAGGTACTAACATCTCCTCGCTGTCCGGCTCAGGAATCCCCTGAGGCCAACGCTGTCGTGTCTGCTCCGGAATCGGGGTAGGAGGGGGAGTATCATCCCCAACAGTAATAACCCCCTCAGCCCGCGGCTCCTCTGGTCCATGCGGCCCAACTTCTGGCTCGGGCTCAGGCAACTCTTCTGCCGTCTCATATCGTGCGGGCTCACTCTGACCCGCTCCTAGCTGCGACGCCCCTCATTGGGATGCATCGAGATGGGCCTCCAGGCTATCGAGCGGCGTTCCTGATGGCACAGCCCCCTTCTCTTCTGGCAATATCGACGATGGGCCCCGTAAGTCGTTGCCCGTAATCCGTTGAAATTCCACCTGCTCGAGCCCATGGGTAGGAGGCAGCCTTGCTGGCTGAGCCGGTCCCGCTGCCTGCCCTGACTCCCCTATCTGAACTGGTTCCCCCATTTGAACGGGCTCCTCCAGTTGAGCTGGCTCCGCCATCTGGGTGGGTTCCGCTGGTCCCATTCGCTGCGCCAAGGCCTTCCGGCCTCCCCTAGTCGTAGTAGCCCCTCTTGCCTCCGGATCCCGTGGCCTCTTGCTCCTCTTTCGTCTCTCCACCCTGGGCTCTATTCTCTCGGGCTCCAGTCGTCGAAATGCCTGTCTCAGTTGTGCCTGGCAGTCCTCCCAATCATGCGCCCTATCCCGAATCTGCCTCGCCAGTGACCTCTCCGCCCTCCGTGTCCAGAGGGGCAAATGTCTGCATCCACTCCTGTTGTCCAGTTCCCTGATCGCGCATATATTGCTCATAGGCCGGGATGAACTCCTCCGCATTGCCTTCCTCCAATCGAATAGGGAACCCATCCCGTCCCAACGGCGAAGCTCTCAGCCTTTGCATCCTCGCCTCCACATCCTGCCAGGTCAAAACATCCCCCCGGATATGCGTGATAGGCTCCTCAAAGCGCCCAACTCCCCTCAGATGTCGTATCCTCTCCAAGGTGGACCACCCCTCTCATGCCACATGAGCCTGGTAGGCGTCTAGAAAGAGCTCTATGTTATCATCATCGAAGACAGGCGTGGACTGTCTCCCAGACGGTCTGCGCGAGTCATCCGCTCCTGATGCTCCCAGGGACCTTTGTCGTGGTCGTGCGCCCCTCCCGCCCCTTTGCATGGCTGTCTTCGAAAAGTCAGGCCTGCACATCATGCGAGAGAAGCAAGTTGGCACACAACAGGGTTAGCCATCAACCCACCAAACCTTATGATAACACACATGCCCTTTCCTACTCTCCTACTTGACCTGACCACGACATGCAACACCTCAAGGACTAGTTCATTTTAAAAGATGTAAAGCTCTTTACCTATTCCCTGGCCACGAACTTCTTCAACCTGGTCCCTGACACCCAATCCTGCCATCCTGTCCCATCCAACTCCTCGATCTGATAGGCTCCAAACTCACCGCACCTCAAGATCTTATAGGGCCCCATCCATCTCCTGTTGAGCTTTCTCGACCATTGCTTCTCCAGGGACGAGTCGTACAGTAACACGACATCCCCTACCGCCAACGGCTCCTTCCTTACTCGTGCCATCTGGTCTCATCTCATCTTATCCGCTATGCAGCTGCTCTCTACCTGACCAGCAGCCTCTCTCAACCTCTTCTCAGTAACCCCTACTTGCCGAGCCCGGATATCGAGCAGTTCTTCGAAGGATAGGTTCACTTCCAAGTCTTGGCGTCTCCACGTCTTTAATAAACTTTTTATGGGAAAGGTGGCATGCCTTCCATACCACAGCGTGGCTGGCGCGTACTTGGTAGTCCATTTTACTGTAACGTTTTCTACGAAGAAAGCCTCTCGCAGGAACTTCGGCCACTGACCAGGCTTGCCCTCCGTCCACTTAGCCAAGAGATTCGTGATGGTACTATGCCCCCTCTCCATAGGTGCATTCGCTTGAGGATGCACGGCCATAGTATAGTTAGTCACTACGCCATACCCTGCAAGCAAAGTTCGCACCTCATTGCAAGTGAACTCCGACCCTCGGTCCATCACGAACTCTTTGACGAAAAGGTAGCATAGGTAATACTCTTCGATGCAATTTGCCAAGACTGGACCAGTCTTCGTCCGGATAGCCCGACCGTCCACGAATCCAGTAAGGTTATCTCGTGCGTCGAAGATGTAATTATATCCGTTCTTCCCAACTAGCATGAACAACAGGTCCAGGTGTACGACCGCGCCCACTTCCCTCTCCAGCCTTGGGTGCAGGGGCTCTCCTGACCTTTGCGCTGACCTCTCTTGGCAAGGTACACAAGACTGGCAATACTTGATGACCATAGTCAGCTTTCGATCCCAATGGTACAACTCGCTTATCTTGGCACCCATGGCACCTATCCCTTTGTGCCCACCTGCTATACCATCGTGTAGGGCTGCTATGATATCAATTTGCCGGTTCCTCCCATATACAATCCTTTTGGGGTTCCCGACCTGCCGCTTTATAAACAAATGGTCGTCTCTTACTACGTAGAGGTGCCTCACCTTCTGCGCTTTGGCGCTTGCGTCCCTATCCCTCATCTCACAGGATAGGAGCAACCCTAACTCTAGGTAGATTCCGTCGTACTCTTCTGCACGAAAGGCCTCCTTGATCTCCCCTTCCTCAAACTCATCATCCCGGCTCTCAGGGACGGAGCCCTCGCTTTCCATAGGACTGAAGAGCTCCTCTCGTCAAAGTCTCCCTACAGAAGCGTATTCTTGAGCAAATACATCCCTCCCATTAACTGCTCATGCTCCTCCACCTGAGCTGGGCCCTCCTCTATTGTCCTCACCTCCTCTGCCAGACTGTGTGTGCCTGCCAACGCCAACTTCATCATCCAGCCAACATCCTTGCTCCCCCACGGATCCTCCTCTTGAAAGGGCTTGAGGACTAACTCTTCCTTCTGCTCGTACCCCTTTGGCGCTAGCCATATGGGGTGGCTGACGCAGCTGGGTACTCGCATGGACCATTCGTTTATGTGAACGCGGACGTCCTCTTCTTGGTCCAAGAACCCATCAACTGGCGGGGTATCCTCTATCGTCCCCTGATCCGCTCCATCCTTGTTGATGCGGCTCAACCCGTCTACCCTATTCTTGTCCCCCAGAATCCTTTCCAACTCGAAATTGAACATTTAAATGTACGCCAACCATCTGGCGACGATTGGGTCATATGGAGTATAATTCTTCAGGGAGCTAGCAAGCACAGTAGGGTCTACCCTTAATATGAACCTCCTGCCAAAGACGTATTTCCAGAAAATCCTTAGACAATGGAGTACCGCCAGCGTCTCCTTTTTAAACTGAGAGTAGTTCCTCTCAGGCGTATTAAGAGTCCGACTCTCGAACCTCAGCGGCCTCTCCTTTCCTTCAGCATCCGCCTGAACCAAGACTCCTCCCAACGCAGTAGGTCCAGCGTCCGTTTCAATGATAAACGACTTCTCCTCAGTGACCTCATAATTCGGCGCCCCAAACACCAGACCTCGTTCTTTGAACTCTGCCTTCATTCACTTCACCGCCTCGTCTTGGTCTCTGCCCCAAACCCATTCCTGATCCTGACGTACCAATTTTCTTAGGTGCTAAGTCTTGGCGGCAAAGTTCTTCACTAAACTCCTCCAGAATCCGCAAGTGCCGAGGAAACTCCTTACGTCCGTTATCGAACGGAAGGGCACTGACCACTCTACGATCTTGTCTGTCTTTTTCACATCGGGTGTTCTGCCACTCTCATTGCAGACAAAACCCAGGATGGTCGCCTCCCTCATGCAGTGTTTGGACTTCGGGCCGCTCGCCGTAAGATTGTATTTTTCCAACAAGCTCAGGACCTGCTCAAGGTCTTGGACATGCCTCCAAACAAACCGCCTTACCCCTGGCATCACTTCATCCTCCTTTCCTTTCGGGCCCTTGACCGCCAAGTCGTCAATATAGGGTTGGGTGATGTGTGGACTAATCGTCTGCATGGCCCTAATCATACGCCTCTACACCATCACCACTGCATTCGTCCAACCCTGAGGGGCTACGTTCGTATGAATCAGCCCTCTGGGCGTATGCATCGCCGTCACTGGCCTGTCTGGCGGGTACACGAAAAACTGGTCATACCCATAATTGAGGTCTATAAGCGAAATTATAGGTCTCCCCACGCATGACTCTGACAACGCATCCGCATTTGGCAATCCCCCTGCATCCCGCACAGTCACAACATTCAATCGTTGTAAATCCTACACCCACCGCAACGTCCCATTCGGCTTGATAAAGTCAAACCAGGGCGAAGCGTACGGCCCACTGAAGTAGTCGGCAACGTGCCATCTTGCCGTCCAGGTAGTCCACCACCATCTTTTCCTCATCCGGATTGGGGTACCGTGCGCCTCTCAAATTCCATGGTTCATGTGGGAATGTGTGGATCCGGATCATTGGAATCTTGTCCACATCCAACCTCCCACGCTGACCGTCATTGAAAGCATACGCGCGGTGCCTTTTCCTCATCAATCCCATCATCAGGGCTCTCTTCTGGGGCGAAAGAAAATCGGGCTCCCCGATTATCAACTTCTCCTCAGTCCCACTGTTGATACGGCATGGACCATTGGCCGCTTGCTCACGTATGCGCCGTATCAACCCCCGCTCCCGCTTGTAATAGGCTTCCTCGTCCTTGGTAACGAGCACGGGAACGGGGCGATACTTCTTATCTACCGTCTTGTACCGCCTTTGGGAGCCCTGCTTAAGCCGTCCCCTAAAAAAGGTTGGCTCGTCGTTTGTGCCTGTGCCATCGCCGGGCCTTCCCCTACCGCCCGGAAGCCGATAAACCAACTCCACTTCTCCCACCTGAGGGTTCTCCAAAACCTGCTCCCCCAGCGCTTTTATGGCCTCAGGATCCGCCTTGTCATGTGCCGACACCACTTCCATGGCCTTATTCACATCTGTAAGGCTCAGTGTCAGCACCTCGGTCCTTTCTTCCTCCTCGGGCACTTCCCAAAGCCTCCTTCTCTCGTTCTCTGATTCCTCAAAGGTGAACGAGCCGAGATTAGGTCTATTCCTTCCGCTCCCCGGCCCCGTGTTTCAGCAAGTGATAACTTCATAGTTCCCGCACGCCGGGTCACATAGGAGTAGGATCATCGTCCCGTCGTGCTTATTGAAGATAAGCATCTCTGTCCTGCACAGGAACGACCGCCCCAGAAGGATGGAATGATCGACATCGGGCATGGCGAAGAAACAAGTCCTCGCCCTCACTTTCCCTATCTCTATGATCACGTTGGACGCCGTGCCGCAAAAAGCGGCCTTGCAGTTGGCACTTCTGATTCTTTATCATCAGATCCATCTGACCGCACGCCACACACTTCCAATCCATCCTTGTCCCTGCCTCAGTCCACTCCACCTCTCTCGGCAGGATTGTACTCAGATGGACGTTGGGCACCAACCTTCGCGAGAGTCGCCCTTTAAGTTCACCACGAAGCCTCGACGCTGATGCTAGGATATCCTTCAAATGCATCAGGTCGTTATGACCTTCTAGGAGCCTATCCACCATCCGCTCTACGTCAAAGCCTTCTTCCATTCGGACCTCGTACTTCTTCCTCTTAGGCACACTGTCAGGCAGGCTTGGCTCAGCCTCCTCCTGGGCTCCCCTCTTCCTGACCCTTAGCTCTGCCCGCCGATCCTCCTCCTGCCGAAGCCTCTCATCCTCTTCGTCATCATCCTCTCCCTCTTCTTCCGGAACCTCCACCACCTCCTTCCTACGCCCTGGCTCAGGCTCCTTTCGAGGGGGTGCCTAACTGGGCTCCTGGCTAGGTCCAGCCTTGTTCTGGCTCCGAGTCCGCGCCGCCTGCGACGTGGGGGGCCTATAGGTCATACGCGACCTAGGGACCGTCCCCACGGTCGCAACTCTTGGGCATCCCTGCTGTCCTGACGAAGGCTCAGGTCCAGAATCATAAAGCAAAACCTTAGGCAGGTTGAACTCCCACTCTCGGGCTTCTTCACACAGGGCCTGCAACTTCCGTTGGTATCTCCCCACCTTCTCCAGCAGATCTTCCATCTTCCCAGGATGACTATGGCCGGCTCTCTCTCGCCTTCCTGCCCCTCGTCATCCGACTCAACGACGATTGGTTCCTCCCTTATTGTCCCTGCCCTTAGTCGCTGAGTGACCTCCTCACTATCCCCCACAATCTCCTCGACTCTTATGGTCGGCTCTTCTCTCTCCTGCCACATCCTGAACATGGCCGGGGGTGATGGTCTCCCTGCCGCCGCTCGCCTAAGAGCCTCCTGCCTGATCCCTCCCGCGGTCTTGGGGTCAATATGCTCCCCCCACTTATCGTATATATCCCCGTCCATACAAGAGGAGATTAGCCCTGTCAGCTCATCATCCCGCCGCTGTTGACAGAACCGTATGGTGTGGCCTACCGTGCCACAGTGCCAACAAGTGGCGCTCCGCCAATCAAAACGGGGCCTCCCATATCCTTAGCCCCCCTCCTGGCCACCGCGGCCACCCTGGTTCTGGCCCCCCTGACCATTCGACCCCCACCATTCCTCCCTTGACCCCGGCCACCGCCTCCTTGACCCCCTTGGCCTCGGCCTTCGTTGCCTTGGCCGCCTTGCCCTTGGTTTCCTCCCCCGACCACACTAGCCTGCGAGGCCTGTTGGGAGGGCGGCGGTTGGGCCACAAATTGGCCTTGAGTCGTAGGGAAGCCTGGAGGGCCCATACTTGCTGACGGGCCCGAGTAGGGGACCATCTGTCCTGCGTGGGCTTGACTCCCTCCACACGAGGTATAGTGGCTACAATTGGGCTAAGGCGCAAGTTGACAATGCGGTATCCAATGCCCACAAGCTGGCGGCGGCCCCATGTGCGATGGCCCTGCCGACGCTGGCGCCATCCTGGCGGCAGGTGGTGGCGCGGCGATTGCTTGTGGGGCTTGCCCCTTCCCTGATCCTTGGCCCCCGTCAGCAAGTTACGCTGTTTCCTCTGGGCCTTGGTCAAGATCTGGGAGCCCGTTTCCTCTCCGCCGTAGTCCTCGCGCCCTGCCTCCTCATCCGCCGCCCCTGATGCCCGGCCTTGGACCATGGTCACCCCTCTTTTTTGCACTTCGGCCTCGTTATCATATCCTAGTGTCGCCAGCACGTTTATAACAATTTTCTTCACCCCTGGAGTCCCAGATGCGGTGGCATCTCTCTCCTTCCTCTTACGCCTTTGCAGCCGCACCTGGTGTTGCTCCACCTGGTCTAAACTCCCCTCTTCCACTCCCTTGTCAATAGTGGCCCAGGTGAGCTTCTCACTTCCTCCCCCGTGGCTTGTCTGTTCCGAGGCCTCCGAGCCGGTGAGCAACCCATGGCAGTTGGGCGAGGTTCAGGGACTTGATGCAGAGAAAGTACAGGTTGGGGGATGGTTTGCTGACCATGGCAGACTTGGAGGTCATGAACAAGGACTTCTCCACGATCGGGGCCTTCGTGCATGAGTTCAAGAAGAAGGTTAGGAAGGTGCACAAGATGTCCGAAGAGGCGCAGTGTGCCGCTGCGGATGAGGGAAGGAAAGGCAAAGATGAGGACCAGCCGATGGTCGACGCGAGGACTGCCGAAGAAAAGAAAGGAGAAGAGCCGACATCCCCAAAGTCTCCTAGAAAAAGGGGCCCCAAAAAGTTTGAAATGAAGTGCACACTCGACGAAATTGACACCGTTGCGCCTCTACGACGGACTTTGATGCAACCCATGCAGTGCACCCTGCTAGAATACTTGGCGGCTAGCAAGAACGCACGAGATGAGCTCCTAAGTATAACCAAGAAGGTGAGAGTTCCTCTCGCCGGAGGACCCACAGTTCCGGGGGAAGGCCCTCCTAAAGAAGAAGTGCAGGCGGCTTGCCTTACGACGGAGGAAATGCTTGCCGAACTCTTCTCGGGAGTTGGGCCGCAGAAGTTCTATGTGTTGGGGAGCGGCCATCTGTGGGCCAAAGTAAGCGGGAAAAGGATGAGATCCCTAATGGATAACGGGTCCGAATCCACCGTTTGTAGGGACTCCCTTGCGCGAGAGTTGGGCTTCGAGGTAGATAGGGGGGTAGCCATGTCCATGGTAGTGGCGGATAACAAGTTCGAACCGGCGGAAGGAGTGTGCCACAACCCTATTATCGACGTCGAGGGGGTTGAGACTACCGTGCCAATTTTCTCGGTTAAGGAGTGTTCGTCCGAATTGATCCTCGGACGAACTTGGCTAAGCGCCGTGCACGCGACAACGGTTGATCTTCCCGATGGCAGTCAAACCCTTTCCATCCAAAGCCCGGACGGGATCCGGGTGATCCTAAAGACCGTGAGAGCTCAAGACGAGCGACACCGTACCAGTGTCCCGAGAAAATTAGGGGCTCAGTCGAAGGTTTGCAAGGTCCGCCTTGAGGAGTCGCCTTTTTCCAAGACGGAGCCTCCCGGGGACAAGATAGAAGTCGAGGAGGTCGAAGACCGCATCTTGATAGACGGGATCGGCTACGATAAGGAGGATGAGGAAGAAGAATTTGGAGGATGCGTAAGGCTGTCTTTTTTGGAGGAATCCCCCTAGCCGGCGCACCTAAGAAGCATAAAACCGTTGCGGAAAAAGTAAACCCGCCGCGGTCAGCTGGGATAGAACGGGGGAAGAATCGATATCTGAGGAGGAGATAGCCAGAATCATCCGCAAGCGAAAAGAAACCGAGGGGCAACGGATCACCGCCGACAGGCTGGCTAAGATGGATATAGGGAACGGGAACCTCACGGACCAGGAAAGGGAATACGTAGCCATGGTTCTTATAGGTTGTGACAAGGCTATAGCCTTTGACGATTCGGAGAGAGGGAGGATAGACCCTAGGTACGCTAAGCCGGCACGAATCCATACCGTTCCCCATGTACCATGGAAGGATAGGCTCCGGTGGAAGTGTGCTCAGAAAGAGAAGGAGGAGATCGTGGCCTTCATCAAGGAGGAGATAAGGACATTTGTCGCGGAACCCTGTGAAAGTGCATACTGTAACAAATGGTTCTTCATACGGAAAGGAGGTAGTGGTTAACTCAGGTGGATCCAGGACCTCCAAAGGACCAACGCGGTCACTATTCGGGATGTAGGGTCCATACCTGAGGCGGACTTACTCGCTGAAGGCTCGGCAGGTCGCTCGATTTATTCGGTCTGCGATCTCTTCTCGGGCTACGATGAGATCCCTCTAGATTACCGGGATAGGCATCTGACTGCCATGCACACGCCGTTAGGTCTGGTCCAAATGATGGTAGTACCGATGGGCTGGACCAACGGCGTGGCGGTATTCCAAAGGGATATGATCGCGGTCCTCAAGGAATTCATACCAGAAAAGGTGGAGGTCTTCTTGGATGATATTCCTATCAAAGGGCCCATTTTCAGGATGAGGAGAACCGGCTGTTCATAGTCTCTACGGACGCAGGACCGTACTCGGTAGGGGGAATCCTGTCTCAAAAGGATGGAAAAGGGAAGGAGAAACCGTTGTTGTTCGAGAGCAGGGCCTTGAACCCCGCCGAGCGGAATTATAGCCAGTTCAAAAAGGAAGTGTTGGGAGTGCTGCATTGCCTGAAGGCCTTCCGTCATTATATATACGGGCGGCGTTTCCTCCTAAGGGTTGATCCTACCGCGGTGGCAGCGGTCCTTCAAAAGGACTTCTCACTTACCGATCTGACCATCGCTCGATGGATGATACATATTAGGCTTTACGATTATAGGGTCGAGAGGATATCAGGGACAAAAAACCAGGTTGCGGACGGGTTGTCCCGGCTCCCCATCCGGGAAGAGGACCTACCCAAGCTCGAGGAAGTAACGTTGTCAATGGCCAAGGGTGAGGTAATGAAGGTAGCAGCTAATAGGGCACAAGTAGCCGTGACCATCCGGGAAGAAGAGGAAGCTCCTAGAACCTTCCTCGCCAATCTCTACGACGGGAAGTACCGAGACATAGGACTGTATTTAGCCGGCAGGGGAGCCGGAACTGAGAGAATCCAGCGAGAGGCGCTAGGGTATTGCCTGCGAGGTGACCATCTCTTTAAGAGACCCACCAAATTTACGATTTCCATGAGAGTATTGTGCGATCCGGAGGAAAGGAGGGCAGTCATAGAAGACCTACACGATGGGGTCGTCCGAGGCCATAGAGGGGTAAAGGGGACTTTCGATAAGGTCCGTAGACTCTATTGGTGGGACGGGCAGTACGCGGAAGTCGAGAAGTACTTCTCAACGTGTGAAGCTTGCCAAAAGAGGGCGACGATCCGATACAAAGGGCCCCTAGTTCCATCACTTCCCACCGTTCCGGGTGAGAAGGTTCATGTAGATTTAGTGACTATGCCGAAAGGGGTCGGCGGGCTCTGGTACATCATCAACGCTCGCGACGATCTCACGGGGTTCGTGGAAGCAAAAGCGATTAAGAGGAAAACGGCGGAGGAAGTGAGTGATTTCCTCTTAGAATACATCGCTCGGTACAGTTGTGTCGGGAAGGTGGTCCTGGATAGGGGGACGGAGTTCTTGAGCCAAAAGGTCAAGACATTGTTAGAGAAAGCAGGAATGAGAGGGGCCTATACGACCGCTTATCACCCCCAAAGCAATGCGCCGGTAGAGCGGGGTCACCAAACACTTGTGGATGCTCTAGCAAAATGGTGCAAGGGTCGCGCAGAGCAATGGCCAAAGTATTAATGGTCCGTGGTTTGGGCCGATAACATCACGGTCAAATCAAGTACGGGATACCCCCCTTCCACCCTTTGGTTCGGTAGGCATTGTCCCCTGCCCATTGAGTTCCACGTCGACACTTGGACAAGTGTCTCGTGGAAAACCAACATGACCAGGTGTGAACTGTTGGAGGCACGGATACAACAAATAGCCGAGAATTTGGATGCTGGACTAACCGAGGCGGGAGAAAACGCCGAGAAAGAAAGGGTGAACAGGAAAGATAGGTGGGACAGAAATTTGCGGGTCCGAAAAATGCCGATAGGGGTTAACGACCTGGTCCTAATGTACGATTCGTCGCTAGAAAAGACGTGGAGCCGGAAATTAGCAAACCGATGGATGGGGCCCTATAGAGTCCAGAAGAGGTTGGATGGGGGGGCCTATATGCTCGCCGAATTAGATGGAACTAGACTTCGGGACCCTATCGCGGGGGCCCGCCTCAAACTCTTCCGAACAAGAGAGACCGTTGGGGAGGAGCCGAGATGGGGAGGGGAGGAAGCAATTGATACAGAAGTGACCGTCACCCACGAAAGAGGAGAGACCTCCACATAAGAAGCCTCGTCTCGACCACCGAAGAGAGGGTACAGGGTTCGAAAACCTTCTTTACCAAAGACCCCTAGAAAGAAGAAACGACCGAGAGAGGATGACGGAGATACCGACTGGTTGGGGAAACACAGGCTGAAAGAAAAGAGAAAAGCGTCAAGGAAGTCCTTGAGACTCAAACGAGAGAGAGAAGAGAGAAGACGAAAAACAGAGGGGCGCGAGAAGAAGATGGGGAGACGGAGGCGGGCTTAGAATTGCCTGGAGAATGGTGAACCATAGTTAGAAAAACATGCCCCACGAAGGGTGATGTGGCGAAGGGGAAATTGTACCATAGTTAGAGGGCGAGAATGTACCATAGTCAGGGAGGAGGGTGTAGTGAGAGGCGATGTGTCCTAATCCCGAAGGAAATGTTGTACCATAGTCAAGCGAAGACATATGTCATGAGTCCAAAGGGAGGATTCTACCATGAGTCGTGTACCGTAGTTCCAAAGATGAGAGTATAGAAAACAAAAAGTTAAGTCTATGAGAAAGGGAGACAAAAGGGGCGAACCAAATCTTACAAAAAAAGAGGGGGTAATGTGAACCATGGGATGACCATTGGGCATGGGGCGAAGAAAAAGAGGTTTTATGGGGAGAGGGTCGCCGGGAACGGCGAGAAATGGGGTGTGGGCTGGTTGTCGCGTGGCTGGCTACCAGCCGAAGGCTTCTCCCTTTTAATTTAAATTTCTTTTCTACCTTGCTTTTCTGTTTTTGTATGGGTTTGATGTATGCGTGCGTGTGATTGGGCGGCTTGTGGGCGGTTTTGAATTTCTGGGTCCGCGTACTAACCTTTCATTTGGCTGGAGTAGCGGTTCAAACCTTGGTCCCAAGCGGGCCGTGCGGATTCAAAAATATAAGAGTCTTTGATGCCAAAATAAAAAAACGAAAAATATTGACCAACTTTGGGACGGGCTATGGGAAACTCGGAATGGAGGGATCTGAGGGGGACCGAGGGCGAGCTACAACAAGTAGCCAGGATACTATGGTCGAAGGCAGCAGAGTTGGCACGATCCCGGTGGGGCGGCCGCGCAATGCCAAACGGCGGAGATGGCGAATCCCTCGTCAGCAGCCATGGAGTTTCCTTGGATGGGCTGGAGGGGGGTCGTGGTGGAACTAGGTAGTGAGACGCAAATAGGAGGTAACACATGCAGCCTTGTCTTAGCTGCAGCATGATAGACGGGACAGACCATCGGGTGCCAGCAGCCAAGGGATCCGGGTTTGAATCCGAAGGACGGCGTGAAAAGTGGGATCACCTTCGCATGTAGTTAGCGACGGTTTTATTTGGTTTTGCGTACTCTTCAAGTGCCATCATGAGAAGGGGGCGGTCGATCTCGGTGAAAAGAAAGGAATTTGTACGGGGACCCCGAAATGGCGACGATCCCTCTTCCTTTCATTGCGAGAATGCCAGGAGGCCATCTGACTGACCGCCTAAGTAGTGAAGGCGGATGGGATTCAAGAATGACGTTGTGCGACTCTAGGGGTCACCCATAGGAGGGAACCAGCCCACGCATAGCACCTAGCGCTAGCTGAAGCAGCAGACCGGGAAGGGGAGGACAATTAGCTAAGGATCGCCCAAGGAGGGGCCAAAAAGCGAGAGCTCGGCTGTCTCTTGATAACCGAACAAGCAAGGAGCACGCGCGGCGCCGCTTTCTTGTCTAAAGGCTGGAAAGTTAGTTGCACGGCGTGTCGCGGATAATCGGAAAAGGAGGTGGGCATGATCCTTCCGCAAATGCGCGGTCCTCGAGAGCCTGTGGACTTGACGATTCCAGTTCCGGAGGTGGGTGTACCTGGGCGAAAAGAGATTGGAAATTCGGGATACCGTTCGAGCTAATGAAGGCCAAAGCGGCGGGCGGGGAGTTATGGATGACAACCCGAGCACGGGTAGGGGCCGAAGGAGCTCTAGCACGAAGAAGGTGACGGGTGGCCATGAATACAGTTGATTTTTTTTCTCCCTTGGCGGGCTAGCTACAACACCTAGAGCGAGGGAGAGGACGGGGAAGAGAATGTTGGCGGTCGCAAGGAACGCAGACCTCGATCCGAGATAACGCGAGAGGACAAATGCTATTGGAAGAAGGGAAGGGAGAACGGATGCAGGCAGAGCAAATCCTATCGGGGAAGGAAGAGCGGCAATTGGTTGACTACCTAGAAAGAAGAAGCGATCTTGGAAGGCGGGAAGACACCTTCGAAGGGAAGCGGGAAATTGAAAAATTCGGCGAAACATCAAAAAATTTAACGAATGCTCGGCGGGAGAACGACGGGAAGAGAGGCGTGGCAGTGGCAAAAGAGGGGGTGCTGATTGGGAGAAAGGAAGAAGGGGACGATCGATGCAAGGAAGGGAGACGGGTATATAAAGGAGTGCGAGAGGAAGGAAAGGGAAAGGAAGGGAGGGGGGACCCGAGCACGAAACAGGCGTCCGCACGCACGGAGCAGGCTCCCACATCGATCACTCACGCACGGGCGAGCGACTTGCGAGGGAGAAGACTCGCCGCTCCGTCGGCATCTTCGCTCTAGCGCACGCCCGCTCGAGACGCTCATAGGGAAAGGAGAGGGAGAGAGAGAGAGAGAGAAAGAGAGAGAGAGAGAGAGAGAGAGAGAGAGAGAGAGAGAGAGAGAGAGAGAGAGAGAGAGAGAGAGAGA
>BFEA01000782.1:344127-356702 GCA_003427395.1 Chara braunii
GAGCTGGGATGAAAGTTAAGGCCCAAGATGAGCACTTAACCCCACCCCAGCATGGTCAGTACATCACATACAGCCATGACCCGGTGTACCTAGTCACACATCAACCAAATGGCCCTCAAGTCGTAGACCGAGGGGTTTTGCATGTCGACCAACACGGGTATAATTGCCCGTGAGCTCGAAGCATGCTGCGTTTGAAGCTCATTTTTGCTATACAATCATAGCCTCCAAGCGCGAAATCCAACATCTGAAAATCACAATTGCTCCTTCCAGGCATCGAACCTGCAACCTGCAAATTGAAAATCAGAACGCCTACCACAAGGAAAATGGAACTGGGATGAAATTTAAGGCCCAAGATGAGCACTTAACCCCACCCCAGCATGGTCAGTACATCACATAAAGCCATGACCCGGTGTACCTAGTCACACATCAACCAAATGGCCCTCAAGCCGTAGCTCGAGGGGTTTTGCATGCCGATCAACACGGGTATAATTGCCCGTAAGCTCGAAGCATGCTGCGTTTGAAGCTCATTGTTGCTATATAATCATAACCTCCAAGCGCGAAATCCAACATCCAAAAATCGTCATCGCTCCCTCCAGGCATCGAACTTGCAACCTGCTGATGGAAAATCAGAACGCCTACCACAAGGAAAATGGAGCTGGGATGAAAGTTAAGGCCCAAGATGAGCAGTTAACCCCACCCCAGCATGGTCAGTACATCACATACATCCATGACCCGGTGTACCTAGTCACACATCACCCAAATGTCCATCAAGCCGTAGCTCGAGGGGTTCTGCATGCCGACCAACACGGGTATAATTGCTCGTAAGCTCGAAGCATGCTGCGTTTGAAGCTCATTTTTGCTATATAATCATAGCCTCCAAGCGAGAAATCCAACATCCGAATATCGCAATCGCTCCCTCCAGGCATCGAACCTTCAACCTGCTGATTGAAAATCAGAACGCCTACCACAAGGAAAATGGAGCTGGGATGAAAGTTAAGGCCCAAGATGAGCACTTAACCCCACCCCAGCATGGTCAGTACATCACATACATCCATGACCCGGTGTCCAGGGGCATTGTCCTTTTTTTTTTTTTTTTTTTTGACACTATCGCATCATGGAAAGGATAAGGGGACACTAGCTAAGTGCCCGCGGTCCGGGCAGTGCGGGCTATGCCTGAATTAATAAGAAATGTTGTAGGGAACTTAACACAGACCACTCGCATAAACTACTTTTTTTTTTTTTTTTTTTAATGGGAAGAAGTCCCAATCTATTCGTGGGGATCAGCACGTGATGGGAACCGGGTCCAGCGTCCCATATAGAAATTTACATAGAATTTGGAAGTTTGAAAGTTTGAAATACCGGGGCCATTACCCGACTTTGGCTAAGAAAAATTGAAGCTAGATCAAGAAATCACTACGACAAAATTCAGAAAAAAAATCAGAACAAGACTCAGAAACCTTCATCCTTCCTCTTTACCTCACTCCAGCAAAACTTACTACAGCAGACCCACCATCTCCACTACTGTTGTACCCTATTTCCATCCCACCAGCTAACCCCCTCGGTAGTAGGACGCTTGATATCTCACCATCTACTCCTTCCCACTCACCTGGGCAAAAATTCAAAAAACGTCTCAGGAACCCCCATCCATCCTCTGCACCTCACTTTGGCAAGACTTACTGCAGTAGAGCTACCATCTCCGCTGCTGCTGTATCCTATTTTCATCATCAACTCAAACAGACTTAAAAAACAAAAAAACTTGAATCACGGGGTGATAAAAAACAACCCAAAATTGGCTACGAAGTCTTAGTTTAACTCACAAAAATAAAAAGTGACAAATTGAAAAATCATCTAGGCTACCAGAGTGGCCCGGAGTCATTTGCCTAGCTGGGACAAAAAATAAATAAATAAATAAATAAATAAATAAATTCGATGAAGGATTTCGATGTAACCGTGAGGCAAAAGTGATTCAATTTATTTTTCTGCATAACATAGTTTTGTTTTGGAGTTTTTGGATTTTTTTATTATTATTATTATATTTTTGTTGGGACTTTTCAAGGTCCTTGCACGGCCTGGCCACCCGGGAACCGGGCTGCTCGACTGGTAGCCTAGAAAATCATTAAAAAATAAAAAAGTAGGAGGAAGGGCGAGCAGATACAGAGACAGACATAGAGAGATAGAAAGAAAAGAACAGATAGAGATAAATTGAGAGAGAGAAAAGAGAGAGAGAGAGAGAGAGAGAGAGAGAGAGAGAGAGAGAGAGAGAGAGAGAGACAAAGATAGAGAGAGAGACCAACAAAAAAACAAAGAATAACGAAAGACCAACACCAGTGTACAAACAGAAGAAGTTTAATAGGAGGATTTATCGTTCCATTAAAGTTAGCAAGTGCGCGCAGTATGATCAGGCACAATTGTTGCGTATTAGAATCCACCTTGACGTAAAAAAACGCAATAATATCAAGTCAAATTTTTTTTTTTTTTTTTTCTCTCTCTCTCTCTCTCTCTCTCTCTCTCTCTCTCTCCGCCCCCTCATTTATTTATCTCTCTCTTCCTATGTATCTTGTAAGGGCAATTACTTAATCAAAACCAAAGCTGACCATTAAAAACTCTGCCATTAAGGCAACGCATGGACGACCGCCCAATCAACATCTCTCTTTTCCTATCTCTCTTATAAGACCAATCAACTTCCTTCACTGGAACGATACTCTTGTTGCACCTCACGAACAAAAACTTGTTGCAACACTTTGCGACGATAATCCTAAAGAGTCTCGAATCGACGTTGTCTTTGCCGATTGTAATAGAGATGAATTACAACATCCACACATCTCTTAGTGTTCATGCTCGTATTTAACGCCGCTGCCGCTTCCACAATATCTTGCACCCTGTGAGAGCTGTTAAGATAAGACAGGTGTGAAAGTGTCTTTTTTGGACAAATAGATTTAAAAGAGTCGTATATGGTAATGTTAAAATCAGAAAATTTTGGTTTTTCCAGGCGTCCTGTATGAACATGCAGATGGTCTCTTGATGGCGTATGAGCGGGAACAACATAACTAACAGGAGACAGAGTAGCCGTAGCGTCTGCCAAAGCAGAAACAACAACAGAAGTACTGATAATCGTCGTTGACAAATTGGAGGGTGAAACATAATCCGTAAGACGTTGAAAATTTGCAAGAGATGCTGCTTGAAGTGGGAGTCTACGGACTGGAACGGAATGAGGAGTGGAAAAAACAAGCACGGGAGGAATCATTTTCAGAAGCTGCTATATCCGTGCATATTTGTGAAAGGCTTGGGGAATGGTCCCTTCTGTTGGACAATGCGGCAAATCAAATGTCATTCTAGTAATCTCCTCATTCGACAGAGCGATGAACTCATCGTTCAAAAATGATTGCAACATGGAAGAAGTCTCCAAATCCGAAACATTCAACGGGTCTGAAGGAAGAGGAAATCGTCGTTCCAACCGCATATCAGTGAGTTTATTTGGTTTTTTCATATTCGTCCATCTTTCACGACTGTAGCACTTTTGACAAACATTTCAAAAAGCACCTCAGTCAAGACATTTTAGATGTCAATCTTCTTCGCATCGTTAAACCATCTAGCATGGTAAGAGCGCGGATTCGGAGTGCCAATTGTGGGTGCATCGTTATCATCGGACACCACAATAACCCCCGGATGATTTTGTGGTTGTGATGTGGCATAAACATGTTTTTCGCATCCACTTCATTGAGATTGCGAAAATGAATCATGAACACATTCACGTCCAGCAAGCGGTGCAAAAAACGGTTTAAGAAATTGTGCACGTCCAACAAAGTGTTCATGAACACGTGCACGTCCAGCAAGGTGTTCATGAACATGTACGCGTCCAGCAAGGTGTTCATGAAAACGTCCAGCAAGGTGTTCATGAACACGTGCATGTCCAGCAAGCGGTTCACAAAGCGATCAGATTCGTCGAGAGAGCTTAAGAACTCTCGCTCAATACTGAGTCTGATATCACCCGAATCAGGATAATCAACACTAAAAAGTTCACACACCTCTCCAGGAAAGTCGTCAAGAACACGGTTGTTAACAGAACCGACATCGTCATTAGTAGGGCATAAAATTAATCGAGGCAAGATATAATCCGCATCCCCCACTTAGTTGGAAACATCATCAAACGTCCATGAAATCAACTCATCAATTGGTTTATCCGTACAAATCTCACGTGGCAATCTGACCATAACAAATTCATTAGGAACAATACTAGGATGGTCACCATTCCTAATTCACATAAAAAAGTGGTCATACATTCGTGTCATTTCATCATTCCCCAAGCTTAACATTCATATATTTTCGGTACGTTGATGAACCTCAAAACGTTTCCACAAAGGAGACATTTTCATGGACGCATCAATTTGTTGCGCTCGCGATACGTGTTTCACAACGGGCAAAACCTGTCTAAAATCCTCATGAAGTAGTAGAACTTTCCCACCAAACGGCTCGTTGTTGTCACAGAGGTCCTAAAGCGTAATGTCAAGAGCTTTCAAATGAAACTTGTTACTTAATGGAGCCTCGTCCTAAACAATCAAAGTCGGCACGACTTACAAACTCTGCAACATCACTTTGTTTCGGAATCAAGAAGGGATGCGTGTTATCAGGTTTCAAAGGTGCGCGAAATCTTGAGTGAAACGTTCGATCCCCGTCAAAAGAGTCGCCGCTATCCCACTGGACGCGACGACTTGTGCAATGGCAGAAAGGGACCTTATGCCCGCCAAAATCGTTTCAATGCAAAAAGTATTTCCTGTTCCAGCAGGCGTATCGATAAAAGTACGGAAGAATTTTTTTTCTTGCACAGCCCGAACGACTCTTTCCACCAACACTTGTTGATGTGGACGAAGGCGTCGCAAATTAGAGTCATAGCTGCGTTGCATTTCAATCGGATCATTCGGCAACTCGTCATTTAGAATCGAGGATACCGTTCTGTTCTCGTAATGTCTGGTTATGTTCTCTGCAATTGTTCCCCTGTTGGGTGTCAGATAATGAACGCAGAACTGACGGATGTTTTTTCCAGACTCTTGCAGAGTACGATCAAGATGGAATAACACTAACGATTGCAAAATATTCGGAGGAAAATTTTCACAGTCGTGACGATACTGAAATCATCATACATTTTATCCCAATGTCGTTCAACGAAACGGACCCGATCGTTCACTAGACCAAACGTGAGAAGCATGACGAATATTTTACAAACTTTTTCAGGCATATAATGCACCGCGGCTGTGTCGATGCATTGATTGTATGCATCGTCTGTTTGCAAAAGACCTGATCGACGACACACGGATCGGAAAAAATTGTATTCGACGTCGTCCACTGTACGAATTTTGGGAAAAGAGCGCACCCCACGAGAATGTTTATGACTTAGCAACACGCGCAGATAGAATCGTTCGTCTTCTGTGATCCTCACGTGATGCAACCGAGATATCTTTTTAAAGGGACCAATGTGAAGATCACGCTTTCTTCGGTTCCACTTTTTATTTTTATTATCCCACACATAAGTATTAACGATTTCTACGTATAGAGGAAACTCCTCTTTAGGAACACGCTTATTCAAAGAGTTGTGTTTCATCCACACTGTGAATTTCGTTTTCGGGGGCCCTTGCGAAACAACGTCATGCTGAGTGTAAGGTTCGAATTGGATTTTTTGCATGTTTTCGAAATGCACGGACAATCAAATAGACGTTAGCATGCTTCACATGCACCTACAACACGCATATCTTGATACAATTTGACCTCGTCGATGGGCGCATTATTATCTTGCTCGCAAACCATAGCATGATCACGCCATTTGTACACATACTTATACATGTACTTCACGCCTTGATGTTAGCACAATATTCAACATTTAAGTGACAATTAAACTTCATTAACAAGTATGGGTTATACGGGACTACACGCCGATTATCATAAACGATTCCATTTTAAACAATGGTAAAACCATTGTCACTTGGTTTCCTTCTCCTATATGAAGGGTACGTTTGTTCGTCTTTGAATGTTGTTGTTGAAATAAAGTCTTTCGGAAAACCTTTTGTGCATTCTCCGTCCTCCGTAATCGAAGCGTCGCATTTCTCCGCACCACAAATCCTGTGCAACATGAACTTAGTCACCCTTTCTCTCAATTCCACTTTTGGAGGAATCTCGACACACACCACATTGTCAACAGCATCCGTATCCTGAATTTTATCATCCGGATGCAAGATAACCAATATATGTGTGTGTGGTATACCTCTGTTTTGAAACTCCACCACATACAACCTTCCACTCACGCTACGGTATTAAGATATGTTATCTATCTATGTAATGCGCCCACTAAAGGTTTCACTAAAGGTTCCACTCACGTTGTCTATCTTTAGCATATCAAAATATGCTATCTATCTATGTAATGCGCCCTTTCCACTCACAATTGCATTGTTGTCGGAGATCAAACCATAGCATGATCACGCCCTTTGTACACTCGTATTGATAGCTGTGTAAGATAACCTTTGAAGTTTGAACACTCGCGCCAGAAGATCCGGCCTGTTGTTAGAACATTGACCTGGCAACAAGGCTTGTTTGATCTCTGACAAGTTAGTGTTGCACGTCATAGTGATGAAAAAATCCGGTTTTTTGAATCGCCTCACAATTGTCATGTCGTCGTGATATCTTTCATTCATATATCGGGGCCCCCAGTGAACGTTGACGGTAAAACCACTTTTGTTCCAACACCCTCACCATGTTGATTTTGTTGCACGACATTTCTTAAATCCTGATAATACTCCGAGCTTGATTCCTTTGGTGGAATCTCACCCATTTTAAGCGGAGGGATTCAACTTTAGCGTACGTCATACACCAAAACTCATGGAAGAGACCTGTTGCATAAAGGAGGTAAGACCTTTCACTATCGCACTCGTGAAGGTAAAATGCATAGTACTCCTTGGCACTAAGTCCCGACGGTCATCCAGCTCTGAGACAAACTTTAAGCACTCGTGCGTTCGAGAACATTCCGGAACCACAACCGCCTGCCGCTCACCCGAAAGAGGAGCATGTAAACGAATCTCGAGCTCACGAGGTAGGAGTTCATCGGTCATCACAACACACACCTCATGTAAACCCATAAGACGGTTACAACGCCTAGCATGTTCCCCATCAGGCATGACATCCGGATTTATGACCAACTTCCTCCCGTTCAATGCTTTTGGCAGAAGGTCAGCAACCGTCAGAAAGTCCTTCACGTAATTGTTACATCGTTGTAGCATTCTCAATATGCGTTTCGCTCGATTACGTCGGCCATCGGGGGTATGTGCACGTAAGTTAAGAAAATATACCCTTTGATCAATCGCATCATCCAAACGTTGAGGAACGTAAAAATATAGCTGCACAAACTGAGGACGTTCTTCTTTCCCCACAACCAATGCACTGACACGATGAAATATTGGACCTTGGACCCTAAGTTGGTCCTGGAATCCTTGAACACCATTATTCGGTTGCTTCAACCGAGGGGATGCGAGGGATAAACTATTGTTAATTATCCTCGAATTGTTTCGAAAGAATCGACCGTCGGAACTTTGAGACGTCCAAAGGGAAAAAATCTCATGCTCCGGGGAGTCTTCGCAAAACCATTCCCATAGAGGACAACGTTTTGTACCTTTTCAACAACACATCTTTGTCTATTTTCTTTCGTGATGCCACAATTTAGCACCACAATTCTTACACGGATCTCGACCGCCAATGCCGAATGGTTCAACAGTGCCAGCATTCCCAAGAATCGCCACATTGTTCTCACGTTGTTGTCACGGGTGCCGATGGGAGTGCATTAAGATCATGAGTCGGAACATCATGGGAATCATTCATTTCTTCCTCACGATTATTTGGCTCACTGTCTTCGCGATTGTTCATTTAATTTCGATTTCTAACGGATGGATTTTCCAGTTGTGTCACTCCCGACGACAGACTCCGTGAGTGCCGCGTCCGAGAAGATTGACTTCGTGATTGTTCTGCAGGAGCATATGTATTCCTTGATTGCGCAGAGACACTCTCTCGAATCTCTTGAAAGATATTCGCAGCGAACAAACTTTGTCTCACACCCTGTACAAAATTTTTATGAGCACGCACATCTTCTTTCCTCCTATGATTCTTAAGTGCAACTCTCAATGCACGCATACGTTTAACATGAAAGTTTTGTCGTCTTTCCTATTTTTTCCTTCGTTTTGAAATTATACCCGACGTAGAACATGAGTCATTCACATTCATTCTATCGACTTGTTCGTGCAAATATAGATGTATAGGTCCACTTTAATGTTTGTCCAAACGTTTAATTGGGACCGGAACGTCTTTGGACTCCTATTGAGGTTAAATAAGATGCTTTTTATTTTGTTTTTATACCTTATTCGGTTCTTATGTTCGATTTGTGATCCTATACGGTCCTTAGTCTTTTCAGGACCTCATGCGATAGAGTCCTACGTACCTCGTCTGTCCACGTTTGCCCTTTGTCATTCTCTGGTAGGGTTCACTTTCCTGTTCGGATAAATTTGTCCCTGGGATCAAAACTTCTTTTGACTCCAATCCACCTTAATCGAGGCGGCTCTTACTTGCGGTCAGCCTTAGGTATCCTAAGTAAGCCATCCGTCCACAAAAGATTTGAAGAAGGTAAAATGTCTTCGCAGACCTTTCCGAGCCCCGATCGCTAGGAAGTAGTCTGTAGTACCCATTCTCCTCGCATGAACACTTGGCACAGATCGTAGAAGTAGGCGTTGGTTCCACTGCAACAACATTGCACCACCCCCATAAATAGGTTTATGAGGTATGTCGTACCTCTCCCAAGCCAGCCTCGAAGGGCGTGGTTCCAGGAAGAGTCATTCCTAGCGATCAAGGTCGGGCAAACCATTGATGGCCTCACCTTGCTTCTCCTCCCCAATAGAACTTAATTTTCTTCACATTAGCGCTTTAGTATTTTCATCGCCCCACGTAACATACTCATACGTATCTTATTTATTCTTAAGCATCGTTTGCCTTCCCTAAAGACCGCCAGCAGGGAGAGAACTCAAAGTTATTGTTTTGTTTTCTTTTATGATTGAGATTCTTTTGTCCTAATTATTTATCAACTTTACAAACTTTCTGCCTATACTTTTTTTTCTTTCAATGTTCTTATTGATTTTAACCGGTCTTGAATATTATCCCATTTCCATACTTTAAAGGATACTCACCTGGTTGTTTTTTCAGGAACAAGTAGAACGGTATAAGAGTGAACACAGAGAACAATCAACAGAAAAATTGTGGGCATTTTTTTGGGCGGTTTATCAAATGTGGGCACCCCTTTCAAACTGTTGGTTTCGTGTTAGTAAACAGTTTGGCGGGGGTAGTGTCATGTGTTCCACCAAAAATGAAGGAACTCAACGTTGATAACATATGTCATAAACATGTGACATTGTGTTCAACACTTGTTCAATTGTTGAAAAGCTGTTGAAAAGTTGTTGAAAGGTTGTTTACAAGTTGTTGAAATGTTGTTGAAAATATGATGATCAACTGTTGAACATTTCAGATATTGTTGGGAATATTTGAAATCTGTCAGAAAACTGGCCCTGTTGCTATTTATCACCTTCGGGGGAGGGAGAGAGAGAGAAAGAGAGAGAGAGAGAGTCATCTTCCCTCCCAAACTGATGATGTCAGAGAACTGACCCTGTTGCTATTTATCACCTCCATCTTACCCTGTGTAGCTCCTGTGAAATGCAGCGCCATAGGCAAATGTCCGATGGATGTGAACGAAATTGAGACGCGGGTTAGCTACTGGGTGCCAATTTCCAGCATCATTTCCATGTATGACAAGAACATGGCACGCAGTAGTCAACCAGTCATGTACTTCTCGCCCAACATTAAGATGAACATGTTTTCTAGTGTCTGTCCAATACTGCTTTGTGACATCATATTCAATATTTTTGGAAGTGCGTAATGCGGTTTCTATTTATTTTTGTCTAACAGGATTCATGTTCTTGCAAAATCATACGTTGACATATTTTGGCCCACATTACACATGACGCATTGCGTATCCTTGCAAAACAAGCAACAATGTGTACAATAAATTAATAGTGAGTAATGTGAGATGTGAAACGCAAATGCTACCTGATGGTCGAAACACATTCACGACAGGTCTTGTACAAAACTATTTATTAAATAACACATGTTTGCATATTGTACACTCAGCCCAAAGGATTCACCAGAGTCTTTCTTTTTCAAATAATAACTTTCTCTCTCTTTCTCTCTCATATTTTACACTTTTGTCCTCATTGGCTGTGTCATGCCACTGATTGTCAGTGGAGGTGCAACTCATGTCCCCTCCAACACCATCGTCCACCTCCCTCCCCACCTGGCCTTGTTCCATCCCCAACCCCCCTCGACTAGCTTTAGGACCCCTTCTTCTCCTTTTCACGGCCTTGCGCACAAACTTTCTCCGTCTCTTTCCCTGCCCGCACATTTGTCCACGGTGTGCGGAATGAACTCAAGGTCAAAATCACCATCTGTTGTAGTCATGTTATTGGCGTCTCCCCTCTGCACAGCAGGCAACCCAGCTCTGTACAATGCGACAGTCTTGTCTGCAATAGAAACAACACGGTCGAGCTTGAAGATAGAAAAGCTTAAGACCGTGTCTCGGGAGCGGACCGATTCTGCGATCTCTTTCTTGATAGCTGCAAGTTTTTGTATTTGGTCCGCTGCTTTACTGGTCTTTGCCGTCTGCTCGAATTCACTTTTCGGTACCTGCTCCGCAAATGCTAGTTGTGGCAACGTTACGCCAAGGTTGATGCCATCTCTTCTCATTTGAAAAACTTTTGTCAATGCTGTCTTGAAAGGAGGAGTGCCACACGGATCATTGCCGCTCCTTCTCCATGTTGTGTTCCCCTTCATCTTTGCCCGCATCCTGTTGCGAGTTGGAAGCTGGTGATCCGTTTAAGCTGACCGGACCACCGACAAATTTTTTTCGGCCCAAAACCAATGCTTCATTTGCCATGATATCTCGCCTCGGACCGTTGTCATAATCCGATTGCATTCCCCGATCACAGCTCGGATTCCGTTCGCTGAAACGTGCAACCGTAGTCCTTCCTCCGCATGTTCTCCTATCGATTTGGCAGTTGTTTGCAGTGCCGCGAAAAAATTGTCCTCCGATGGGTACAACGTCGTATCCTTTGCTGCAGAAAAAGCAAAGGCCTTCGCCACTGAACGAAACAGTCTGTCTTTCATTTTCTTTGTGAAACCCCCGGTTTGTTGCTCTGTTGGTTCGCCAACATTACTTCCACCTGTGCTGCTTCGCCTTTGCAAATAAGTGCAATCTGGGAAAAAAAAAAAAAAAAAAAGACCAGCAGATTAATGATTTAGTAATAAGAAGACCCTCCACGATATGTGTTTTATGTATTGCAATCAGAAACAAACATAAGACCGCCATTCCCCCTCCCCGATCCACCCCCGAACACACTTTGTAACCCCCTCCCAACCCCAACCCCTCCCCGGGTCTTCTCCCCTTCCCCCCCCTCCCCCGCTCAATTAACTTGGTCGTTTCTGCAGCACGGAAAATGATTGTGCTGTGCACACATAGTGCTGTCTTCATAAGGCGCCCTTCATCTTACCCTGTAGCGGTACATTCTCCCTCTACACAATTTGTTTGTCATTCGATGAAGTCTCTATTGCGACTGCCTTTTTTTCATCAGTTCTGCATTTCGCACTGTTTTCAGCAGATGTAATCTCTCTTTATTCGTCTTCACTGTTGCCTTTCTCTTCCTCTTTGTCCTCCTCGGATCTGTCCGTGTTTTCGCCGGTGCTATCTCCCTCCGGATTGCTCTCCTCTGCATCGACATCATGGTCAGCGTCACTGTCGTCACCTTCTCCTCGTTCTTGCATTCTCTCATGTTCTACTTCTTCTGAGATTTCTTCGCCGGAGTTTTCTTCTTCGCCTTTCTCCTGGGCGGTGGTTCGTAAATCGTATGACCCTCTGAGGTCGATTGCTTCAAGAGTCCTGTCTTTTCTGTAAATTATTCTCTTCTTTGTCCTCTGTTGTTGCAGCTGTGCCTTTTCTTCTCGTCTTTTCTTCTCTGCCGCTCTTGGGGGCTGCCTCTTACTGTCGCCGTGTCTCTTCCGCCGCAGGGGACTCTCGACAGGTGATTTGTTTTGTTCGACCAGTTTCCCCCTCTGCTTTTTTTCGTGGCGGGACAGAGAGCACTGCTTCTGTCATGCGGACTGTGTTCGTCTCCTGTCTCTTGAGTTGGGGAATATCCCTTATGCTATGTCTTTCCTTGACTGTCTTCTTGTCTTCCTTTGCTGCCCTTCCCCTTCTTTCTCCTCCCCGTGGACTTCAAGGACTTGCACATATCCTCGTACCTTGGCTTCGGAACCATTCTCTTTAGCCTTATGAAAAGCTTCTGACATGCACGAATTCACAAACACTCACGTTAGACATGGAATGATTTTCGCACATGGAACGACCATTTGTCATCCTCCACCGTACGCGAGATTTTCACACGCAAAGAGAGAGAGAGAGAGAGAGAGAGAGAGAGAGAGAGAGAGAGAGAGAGAGAGAGAGAGAGAGA
>BFEA01000782.1:409187-420786 GCA_003427395.1 Chara braunii
GAGGAAGAAGGTGCGAGGTGGTCGGCTATGGTGGATGGGTGTGGGTGATGGAGGAGGAAGAAGGTGTAAAGTGGTTGGCTATGGTGGACGAGTGCGGGTGATGGAGGAGGAAGACGGTGTGAGGCGGTGGACGGGTGTGGGTGATGGAGGAGGAAGAAGGTGCGAGGTGGTTGGATATGGTGGATGGGTGTGGGCGATGGAGGCGGAAGAAGGTGTGAGGTGGTTGGCTATGGTGGACGGGTGCGGGTGATGGAGGAAGAAGGTGTTAGGTGGTTGGCTATGGTGGACGGGTTTGGGTGTTGGAGGAGGAAGACGGTGTGAGGCGGTTGGGTATGGTGGACGGGTGTGGGTGATGGAGGAGGAAGAAGGTGTGAGGTGGTTGGCTATGGTCGATGGGTGTGGGTGATGGAGGAAGAAGAAGGTGTGAGGTGGTTGCGGATGATGAGGGAGGAAGAAGTTGGGAGATGTTTTGGGTTGTCTTTTGTACATCCGGTCATGGAGGGTAGCTGCGGTGGAGGGGTGACGGGGATGGTGAAGGAGGTGACGAGTGTAAAGTGACCTTAGCCTCGCGTCGTCCCTTACCCGAGGGCCCCGGGTCCGTTGGCCCGCTGTGTCCCTTAGTCGCGGAGGTAAAACACACTCTTACAGCAGACAGTCGACAGCTAACAAGAAGAAAAAACAGATTTGCAGCAGATACAGTCGGCTGAGAATCGCAGGATCTGCAGATTCGCTGGTTACGACAATTTACCGTTTTCGTTGTTTTTTCTCCAGGGTGAAAATTCGGAGTGTACAGGCCTGTGTTTCCTGCTCCAAACGACATCAGAATCACCCAAAACTTGGTGGGCACTCTCACTGTGTCACAGGGAAGGCCCCCGCAAAATTTGGTTCCATTCAGACATCGTTTGGGCCAAGTCACCCGTTTCGGGCGCCGACCGGTCTCAAGGCGAACAGTTCGGAGGAAGTCCGTTTTTTGATTTTTTCAGAAAACGGACTCCGATGGCCTGCCGGGTCTGCAGGCCATCTGTTTATGCTCAGGTCATGAGGCGTGAGAATTCTCAGACCTCATACCCAAATTTCGGCAGCGTTGTGGCTGTCGTGCTTTTGGTCGCATTTGACCCATTTGTTGTTCTCGTGCGCGATCCTTGCACCGACGAGTGGTTACTCTGTCGTTTCCCCGAGGCAACAGTCTATGCTGGCCAGGTCCTAGCAATCAGTGACAGACCTACAACCACCGAGTAAAAAAAAACACAGCAACAACTCATACTGCTGGAAACCAGCAGCCTACCAACTTCGCCAATTACTGCGTTCGAATAGAACACGGGGGGGGAGTGAAATCGTGCGGTATCTAGCCTAGAGCCTGAAGGGAAAAATCAGAGATTTACCGGAGGGTGGAAGACAGACAATGCACACCTTCTACACTACCAGACCACTAGACTATGCCAAGACTGAAGTTGCGGTTCACACCCAAGTGAAAGGACAAGTAGATCAAGAAGGAGGGAGGAGAGAAACACACATATGTGCTTACATTCACTAGGGGGAAGTTGCGCTGCACATAGGAGTGAGAAATTAGACAATGTCAGCTCTCTACACTACTCAAATACTAGTCTATACCAAGTTTGAAGTTGCAATTTACACCCAGGTAAAGAAGTAAGCGGAACAAGGGAAATGGGAGAGAGAATCGCACTCATGAGCTCACATACACTAGAGGGAATGTAGCGCTGCACACGAAAGTGGAAAAACGGACGAAACAAGCACACTAAACTACTCAAACACTACACAACACCAAGATTGAAGTTGCGATTCACACCCTAAGGGAAGAACAAGTGAAACATGAAGAATGAGAGAGAAAATCACACACATAGGCTCACATACACAAGGGGGAAAGTTGCGCTGCACATGAAAGTGGAAGAACGGACGAAACAAGCACACTACACTACTCAAACACTAGATGACATCAACATTGACGTTGCGATTCACACCCAAGTGGAACAACGAGTGAAACAACGAGTGAAACAAGAAGAATGAGAGAGAAAACCACACACATAGGCTCACACATACAAGGGGAAAAGTTGCGCTGCACATGAGAGGGAAAACATATACAAAACAAGCACTTTGCACTACTCAAACACCAGATGACATCAACATTGAGGTTGCGATTCACACCCAAGTGAGAAAACAAGTGAAACATGAAGAATGAGAGAGAAAATCACATGCATAGGCTCACATACACAAGGGGGAAAGTTGCACTGCACATGGGAGGGGAAGAATTGACAAAATAAGCACTTTGCACTACTTAAACACTAGATGATATCAACATTGAAGTTGCGATACACACCCAAGTGGAAGAGCAAGTAAAACATGAAGAATGAGAGAGAAAATCACACACATAGGCTCACATGCACAAGGGGGAAAGTTGTGCTGCATATGGGATAGGAAGAACGGACAAAACAAGCATACTACACTACTCAAACACTACACTACACCAAGATAGAAGCTTCGATTCACACCCAAGTGAGAAAACAAGTAAAACATGGAGAATGAAAGAGAAAATCACACACATAGGCTCATATACACAAGGGGGAAAATTGCGCTGCACATGGGAGGGGAAGAATAGACAAAACAAGCACTTTGCACTACTCAAACACTAGATGACATCAACATTCAAGTTGCGATACACACCCAAGTGGAAGAGCAAGTGAAACATGCAGAATGAGAGAGAAAATCACACACACAGGCTCATATGCACAAGGGGGAAAGTTGCCCTGCATATGGGAGGGGAAGAACGGACAAAACAAGCAAACTACACTACTCAAACATTACACTACACAAAGATAGAAGTTGCGATTCACACCCAAGTGAGAAAACAAGTAAAAACAAGGGGAATGAGAGAGAAAATCACACACATAGGCTCACATACACAAGCGGGAAAGTTGCGCTGTATATGGGAGGGAAAGAATAGACAAAACAAACATACTACACTACTCAAACACTACACTACACCAAGATAGAAGTTGCGATTCACACCCAAGTGAAAAAACAAGTAAGACATGGAGAATGAGAGAGAAAATCACACACATAGACTCACATACACAAAGGGGAAAGTTGCACTGCACATGGGAGAGGAAGAATAAACAAAACAAACACTTTGTACTCGTCCAACACTAGATGACATCAACGTTGAAGTTGCGATTCACACGCAAGTGGAAGAACAAGTGAAACATGAAGAATGAGAGAGAAAAATCACACACATAGGCTTACATACACGAGGGGGAAAGTTGCGCTGCACCTAGGAGGGGAACAATAGACAAAACAAACACTTTGCACTACTCAAACACAAGATGACATCAACATTGAATTTGCAATTCACAGTCAAGTGAAAGAATAAGTAAAACATGAAGAATGAGAAAGAAAATCATACCCAGAAGCTCGAATACACAAGGGGGAAAGTTGCGTTGTACATGGGAAAGGAAGAACGGACAAAACAAACACACTACACTACTCAAACACTACACTGCACCAAGATAGAAGTTGCGATTCACACCCAAATGAAAAACAAGTAAAACATGAAGAAGGAGAGAGAAAATCACACACATGGGCTCACATACAGAAGGGGGAAAGTTGCGCTACACATGGGAGGGGAAGAATGAACTAAACAAGCACACTACACTACTCAAACACTACATTACAACAAGATTGAAGTTGCGATTCACATCGAAGTGAGAGAACAAGTGAAACATGGAGAATGAGAGAAAAAATCACACACATGGGCTCACATACACAAGGGGGAAAGTTGCGCTACACATGAGAGTGAAAGAATGAACTAAGTAAGCAGACTACACTACTCAAACACTATATTACAATAAGATAGAAATTGCGATTCTCACCCAAGTGAGAAAACAAGTAAAACATGGAGAATGAGAGAGAAAATCACACATATGGGCTCACATACACAAGGGGGAAAGTTGCGCTACACATGGGAGTGGAAGAATGGACTAAACAAGCATACTACACTACTCAAACAATATATTACAACAAGATAGAAGTTGTGATTCACACCCAAGTGAAAAAACAAGTGAAACATGAAGAATGAAAAAGAAAATCACACACACGAGCTCACACACACAAGGAGGGAGGAGAAGAAGAAGATGAGGAAGAAAAATTAGAAGAAGAAGGGGGAGAGGAGGAAGGAGAAGAAGGAGAGGAAGAAGGAGGAAAAAAAGAAGAAGAAGAAAAACAAGAAGAAGACGAGGACGAAGAAGAAGAAGAAGAAGAAGAAGAAGAAGAAGAAGAAGAAGATGAGGAGGAAGAAGAAGAAGTGGGGGCAGCGGAGAGAGGAGAAGGAGAGAGAGAGGAGGAAGAAGAGAAGGGAGAAGAAGGGGAGATATCTCTCCACTCACCCCTTGGTAGCCTTGGGGTGGATGCCTCAACTCTTGATGAAGCTTCCTCCTCCTCGGCTATGGCTTCCTTCTCCTCCAAGCCCTTCTCCTTCCTTTCTTCCCTCTCCCCAAGTTGCCAAAGGCTCCTATCACTATAGCTAGGGAGTCCTCCCCTCTAGGAGGGCTAATGGGACCCCTCTTATCCTTGCCTTCCTCCTCACTACCCTGGGAGCTATGGCGGATCACCTTCCTCACTACCTACCACTAGCTTGTAGAGACCTCCACACTAGCTCACAACCTCCTCTATACTCCCAAACTGGCAGGGGTTCCCCTCACTTCTCTCCAAGTGACGCTAGAGCTCTCACGGGCTCATTTGGGCAGCATGGACACTCCTCATGCAAATGTGAGTGTGGCGGATTGAATCCCCAGCTTATATAGGCTAGGAACAGCAGTCCGTCCAGCCCATAGGCCTCTCCAAGTGCCCCACAGTGAACCAAGTTACCCCCATGGCCAAATTTCACCACTAGGCCTCTCCGAAGGTACCTTGACCTCTTTTTGGCCAGGTTAATGCAGCCCGAGTGGTTGGTACCAACTCGGTCTGCCCCTTGGGCCTTTTTCCAGCCTCCTACCCCTTGGAAAATGTTGCCCCCTTGAGTCCAAGGTCCAAGGGGTAGCCCACTTGAGAGAAAAAACCTAGTGGGTCTTTTTCTCGATTTTTTATAGTTTCGGCCTCTCTTGGGTAGGCCGGAGCATTTTTCCAAGTGGCGGCACATTTTCAGCCTTGGATCAGGCTAAAATCCAAGGCCACCATTATTCCGAGCTACCCCATGGTGGTCCTTGCATCAAATTTGAGCCCATAGGTTCAATTTTTCAATTTTTGGTGCATCTGACTCTCTTTTTGGACCGAATGCACAGTTTCGTTTTTTTCTCTCTTTTGTTTCTTTCCATTTTGGGCTGCCACCTTATTCCGGAGCTAGCCGTTTTGAGCTGGCCCACTAAAGACGGCTGTTTCTTCTCCACCATGAGATCTGATCTCAGATCCATGACCCAAAAGAAAACCGACTTTTTCTTTTTTACACTTTCTTTCATTTTGCCTTTTTTAATTCAGATTTTGTGGAAATATAGCCCCAAGGACCATATGGCCCGAAGGACCATATCTCAGCAATCCAGCCTACCCTCCTTGGATCTAGGAGGGGTGAAGTCATCATTGGGACCTGGCAGTCCCTACCTCTGCAGTCCCAATGGACCGACACATTTTCCTCCACTCATTTCTCCCGTTTTGTCTGATTTTTTCTTCATTTTCTCTCCTTTTTCTTTTTCTTTTCTTTTATTTTTGTTGTGACAAGTGTCAAACTATTGTGCACTCTCTTTCTAGGCCTTAGAACCTAAATCTTGGTCAGGTCATGACCGGTTGTTGGCCGTTACATCCCGGCTTACCAAGTTGGCATGCCCATTACCCTATGGGGCTCATTTTGCTCCCGTTAGCCTCCATTTTGAGCCCCTTTGGCTTCGATTTTTTATGGCCAGCCTATTTCTTGCTTGGAGCCCCTTGAACTATTGTTTTCTCATGCCTAGCTTGTCCAAAATACCCCGGACTGCTGGGCAGTCCTCCCCTTATTTATTTTTCCTTGGTTTTCAGCCCCGTTTTACTCGTTTGAGCCCCACTAGTGCTTGTACTAGTGGTGCTAATATTTTCCACAGTCGAGATCTTCGATTTCGGCGGTGCCGCTTGCCTTGCACGGCCACCCCCTACCTTGGCTTGTGGTTTTTCCTTAGGACACCTCACGTCCCCGTCATTCCCCCATACTAGTTTCAATTTTTCGTCCCACCGGCGGTGCCTTCGACGAAGCCCAATGTTCGACAATTTTTATTTGGGTCCATTTGGCCCCCGGCGTCATCCCGGTTGATGCCCAATTTTTATTTGGAACTTCCCATATCCCCGACAGTCCCATTTTATTATTCTCATGTGCTTCACGTGCCGCTGATAATTTTTCCGGCCTCGGGGCCCCCGCCTTGCCGTCGTCGTTTGCCGTCATACTCCCCTAAGCCCACGACGCCGTTCTCTAGCCTTTCGGGACCACATACCCCAACATAAAACAACCCCCAACAAATCCACCATGAATGTCACCTAGCATGGGACAAAGTGATCAATATACTCAGATGGGAAATGCAATCCAGCAAAAACAAATAGACGTAGCCACACGAGAACTACATGAGATTTTAACAAACAATCTAAAAAGATTTCCAAAAAATAACGCTACTAGTACACACAACCATGTCGTACACAAACAGATAGAATATATGACCCATAACCTCTACATAGCCGGAGTTGATAAAGCACCCAGCACACCCACTGTCTGCTGCATAAATTTACTCAGATTCCTGACACTTCAACGCCTCTCGAGACCAGACTTCACACCTACTCAACAAAGGAAAGGCGAACTTATATACTACCTTATTCAAGAATTCACCACACGCTTCCCAACGATCCCCGTAGGCAAACCATATATACCCTACCTCTTTGCCACATACAAGAACAAAAAAAACAACTTCCGATGACTCACAAACGCTGCTGACGTACTGCTCTCACCACTTGAAGATGCACGCTCTAAAATCCTAAAAAACTCTAAGAACCTATCCAAGAACAATGTGGACAGCTTACTGAACTCATATTGCAAAAAATAGGGCACACAATACCATTCTGGTGGATCATTGACTCCACGACAGACTACATATATAATATCCCCAACAAGGTTCACAATCTATTCGCAACCGACATAACCCGCTGTTATGAAACCATCCCCATAGACCAATCACCAGATGGACTACCCAATGACATACGCTTCTTCATTAAACTGACATTTACCGCTGCTAAAAAAACGTACGGCACCACTGCCACACTACACTATACATACGGAACAAACCAAGAACCATCGACAATAGAATGCTCTTGGTCCGCATACCCTGACCGAACAAGAACTACCTTTTCAGTTGAAGACATAATACAAATGAACATATGGCTTGTTAAGAATGCGCACACATCGCTAGGGGATCACACATGGAGGCAAACCCTTGGCATCCCCATGGGTGTTAGCTGCTCCCCCATTTGGTGCAATCTGTATTTTTTTATGTTTGAATATAAATTTATGAAGAAACTTACACACAACAGAAACCAGCACCTCCTACCATTTTTTGCCCACACATTTAGATACTTTGATGACCTACATACAATCAATAACAACGAAATCAAAAAATTCATAAACCCTAACATCACGAACCCCAAAAACATATACTACATATACCCACTAAAATATGTAACAATAAACGACCAAACAACATACACCCCCAGAATAGGTCAGTAGCCCATTGGCACGGAATGCAACTTCCTAAATGTAACCATCAAAGTGACCAACACACAAGAAGGAGAATACTCCACCCACAAGTTTGATAAAAAGAACCTTCTCAACTTCAATATCGTCCGACTCCTTAAGTACAACTCCAACAGACCAATAAGGCAATCAATTAAAACATTGATCCCACAAATAGTCACTATAATGACTATCGAAAATAACAGCATGAATGCAGTCACACAAATCCTCAAACTGATAAGCATAATGACTCAAAATAACTTTCCACAAAACAGATGTCTCCGCCTAGCATATGACACCCTAAAACATCACGATCAATACCAGCCATTTAGATGCTCAGCTAAGCAAACACTTGACCACCTAAATGAACAAATATACCAACAACGTGTGTGTGGCCAGTCAAACTAACTGGCTGGTTCGGATGGAGGACCTTAACCCATGAGGGGGACAGGTTCGCCATCCGCACCTGATCATCCTCATGATCCCCATCACGTGGGAACGAGGGAGGGACACACGCACACACACACACACACACACACACACACACACACAGACACACACACACACACACACTAATCTTCAAAAACCCCTTTTCATCACCCAACAAACCACCCCCAAAAATAATAAACCTTCACACACACATACACAGGCATTTTCTTACATATGAACTTATACATAAATAGACACACCTACATGCATATACATAACCGACCCTGCACATTCATATACCCCCCCACAAAAAGAGAGCGCATCACGACCCCTCGACACATAGCTGACCCGCATACCCCATAGACGTACAATGCAACATCCCACGCAGTAAAAAATGAATCCGCTTTTACAAAAAACAAAACTGAAACGACACCACAAAAACATGGCATCACTGCACCATACACAAACGAAAAAAAAAAAAAAACACTAACGACAACCCTGCACATAAAACAAAACGAGTGACAAAACCTCTTAGAAACGTGCCTCACGGGCATAACGCCAAAAGACAATTTAAACGTACGCACATGCAACACAAACTCGACCACGCCTTCGAAACTCACCACTCCACCATACCCACACTCGAGGCCAAAACACTGAGCACTACAAAACATGCAAGCCACCTGCACGCCCACACGCTCGCAGACATAGCATACACCACTGCGCACTACCAAACAAGCAACACAACCTCACACCCGGACGCTGCTGCACACAACGTCTCCCCCTCGCAACACACAAAAGATTATTTTACCCCCTGGCCATAGCCACCGACTGCAACACTCGTCCACCTCCCAAAAAAATAACCACCTATACAGACAACCCCCACACATGAGTCCACCATCATCAATCTTCTCCCCACATACCCCCATGCCTAACCACTTATTCCCCGCAGCCCCATGGGGATCCATAGAGCTGGTTACATTCCAGCTTGATCGCACGCATGCGGTCATGCAGAAAATATCACCCCTACCCCATCATGCACAACCATATATCACACCAACCCACACGTATTCTCCCTCTTGCTACTTTATACAGTCTCTCCTGTCCCTGTAGCGGTACATTCGCGTGACTCACTTTCCACCTTAGTCTGCTGATTGGTGTTGGCGGTTGCGATGCACACAGAGACGTCATAGCTGGTGCTCCCTGCACCACCTGTGGCGAACGGTGTGCCTGTAGTTGGCAGCAAGAATTCACCCTGCGGTTCCTTGTTCCTGCGGTGATTCGATCCTGCGACTACCAGCTGGAATATCAGGGTCTTGTACGATGACACAGCTCAGGGAGAATCTCCCCGACACTGACATCATGGAACACATGGTAAGTTTACTCGGGCCTCACTTGAACTCGGGCCTCACTTGGTGGAAAGAGAGGGCAAGGGGAGGGTTGTCGGTCCCTTGCGCCACCAAGAAGGAAAAGGACAGGACTTTGTGAAAACTCGGAGAAGCAGGAACCTTTGAGGAAACTGAGAAAGTGAAAACTTGAGAGCAGGTCAGTTTGACTCAACCATTCCCCCCGACTGCATGACTAAGGTGAAGGCATGGCTTGCTTGAAGGGAGGGAAAGACAACCAAAGGGCGGTTGGGAGGGAAATGAACTTAGGCTTGTGGGAGGGGCGATGTGTTGACCCCAATGGGGATTGTACTTGGTCCTTGCTTTGTGTGGTCTTTCACAGGTGAGTAGCTTGGGATGGTTTGACCGGGACTGAATCCGCGGAACGCAGGCAAGGGTGGGAAAATCGACAAGGGAAGGATATGGGTTTGGCATAGACTATGAAAATGGGAGGGACTTGGTGGTTGAATGCTTGGGTAAAGGATGGATGACCGGATGCGACTTGGTATGATGAATGTGTGCGTGCAGTGCAAAGTCCAGAAAGACTAAGGGCGCCCATGGATAATGTGAATGCAATATCGGTGTCTTAAGCAAAAAACAAAAATTATAGGGGCTAGGGGTCGGGCGGCGCCGTTGCACCCCGAGGAACCAGTCTGGAACTACTACGCCTAGTGAAAATGGTGTGTGGTCCAATGGATGATGCTTGGCCTACACACGAAAGAAGACAAAACCTCAACGAACTCCCTGGACTGCCTGCGTATTGGAAGGAGCAATTGTCTGGTCAGACCTAAGCGAATCGAGAAAACGCCACGAGTGATCAAAGAGCTACCATCTAACGCTGGAGCGGAGCTACAACCCCCAATGTAAAGCCCTCTCGCAAATAGCCCATCCCCATCCATCTCAAAGCACTAGGTGGGGGTGTCCCTGGGACGAACGACCCGCGCCCTGAGCGTAAGTGTAGGCGGGTCGAGCCAAATGGGACCCGCAATGGGGTCGACTTAGGCTTGAAAGTCCTTCAGGGTATGGCCACTACACCGCGCAGACCGTTTGAAGGACTTAACCGGGATCAGATTCATAGGCTACCGCCCGGTACGAGGAAGTTCGCCATACAACACGAAAACGAGCTAGCTACTGTCGTAGAGAACCTCAGGAAGGCCCAGCGTAGGATGATAGAGCAAGCCAATAAACATCGTCGCCCATCGCAGTTCCAAGTAGGCGACTTAGTCTGCAGGACGGCTTATGTGTGGGGTTGCCCGCTGGGGACCCGAAAGGGCGGCCAACTCTGCCGGGGCGGAGACTCCCTGTGGAATCGTGAAGTGGTAGTGATGTGCAAACTGTTCGTCAGACTTGGGTATAGGGGCGACGGACTAGTCGAACCGTTTGGTAATGTCCCCCGCCCCGAAAGCCCTCGACTCGTCGGACCGTCTAACGCACGCTCGTATGATCGGGTGCTGCAGGCCGGAGCCGAACGGAAGCAAGGAGAGATCCAGTGGGGAGGCGAAAACGGAGGAGGAACCCGATTGGGTTCTTACGCCGGGTACATGCGCAGAGTAGCGAAGGGGGCTGGGCCAGACAGCAAGGCAAAGGCCGGGCGCCTCGGTGCCGAGTGCTGTTCAGCGGGCTGGTGTCACGGGTAGGTCTTTATACTCCCCTTATCGGATCTTGACTTTCCTGGCCGTCGTAACAACGAGAGAAACCGACTGCGCTGAGCGTTGTCGGATTGCTGCTTGGTGGAGGCTGCGTTAGTAGTAGGCGGAGTAGCGGGGCGCAGCGCTACTGCTGAGTGAGGAGGAGACAGCACAGGCGACGAAGGGGAAATGAATGAAAGAACCCGGGTGACTTTCTGCGCCAGGTGCGTTCTGGGGGGGGAAGATGGTGGGAACGAGTTGGGCGGAGCCGGAAAAACTTGTAACTCATCCGTTCCTTGATGAAAACGGGCGAGGAAAATTGGTAGATAGGGGTTTTCTGGTGAGGCGGATCTAATGGAAACACTAGATTGGAGAGAGGACAAGTGTAGAGGGAGGTTAGTGAAGAATATGGCGCG
>BFEA01000782.1:489376-509289 GCA_003427395.1 Chara braunii
TTGTGGAAATTGTTGTGTGTGTGTCCGTATGTTATGCGTGGGTAAGCGTGGGTGTTGTCGTGTAACGCGTGGGTGTGTAGTGCATCCTAGTCGACGGGCGCCGAATTGTGTTTGGGACTTCAGCCCCCCAGTACGACGACTCGCGTACGGGTTCGATTTCGGGCGTTCGACCGTGCGTGCCGCCTATGCTATAGCGAGCGAGAAACGCCCTCGGCTGGGCCACCTCTGCAATTGCATACGAAAAACTTTCGCATATGGCTCAGTAGCTCAGCAGGGATACGCCCACCTAAGGGATGGTGACAGCTCCTACAGGTGGAGGTAGCGGTGCCTCGCATGACTCTGTCCCGTCGTAGGGGCTCGCGAGAGGTACGACTGGCGCACTCGGCTGGAGCGGCAAACGCTCTCCGCGACAAGCCCTGCATAATTGTGCGTGACGCGGCCGGGAGGGTCCCCGTGTGGGACCGTTGCGCTCGACAGGTGGCGCCGTTGCCGGGGATCTCGGCTGCCTACCGGGGTCCTTTAGAGAACGAACCCAGGTTAAGTGCAGGCTGATGATCTAAGCAAAACGACAACAAGTTATAGGAGGGTTGTATATGACGTCATAATAAGACTGAGTGATATGGTATGCGATTAAAGGTTGTATAAAGGGCGCGAATGATTAATGGTGGAGCATGTAGCTAAATTTAAGGGTGGAATGGTCAAGAAGGACGTAGGGCAGACCCTCTAAACTTGACGAATCGCTTATCGATCTATCCCTTGTTACTCTTGTCAGGTTGGTTAGCAAAAAGAGGTGAAGATGCCGGATACTGATGAAATCGAGCGTGGCTCGGCCGCTACGCCAGAGGATTTCGTCAAGGCCCTCGAGAAAAGGGAGTTGGCACGACTTCAAGTGTCGAAAGTGAACATCTTTCATTTTAATGGGGACAGAGTACCCGAGTGGCTGGAGCTGCTGGAGCAGGTTACGACCGAGGTGCCTGAGGCAGATAAATTCAAGTTCCTGCCCAGGTACGTCTGGTGGGAAACTCGGCCCGAGGTAATGAAGGTGGCTGCTAGAGAAGAAGGAGACTGGGCTAAGTTCAAGGCAGAAATGCAGAGGCGGTTCAAGTTAGGGGATGGCTTGTTAACGAAGACGGACTTGGAGATGTTGCAGCGAGACGAGTTCTCCACGGTGGGAGCCTTCGCGACGACATTTGAAAAGATGGCAAAGAAAGTCCCAGGGTTGGCGGAGGAGGAACAGTGTGCCACTTTCTTGGGGCACTTCAAGAATTGGGAGGCCTCATCGCTAACCAAGAAGGCTGCGCCAGGAAAGAAGCTGACTTGGGCCGCCATAAAGGAGGGCGTGATAGAAGGAGAACTGGACCAAGTAGACATCTTCCAAATGCGACACGCTAGGAAGAAAAGAAAGGCCTTGGACGCCATGACGAGCGACGAGCGGGACTTTAAAACACTGATAGAAGATGCAGTGGCCCAGCTCGATGCAGAGAAGGAGGCGAAAAAAAAAACTATGGCGGCACCACAGACCCAAGGTAAAGCAAAGAAAACGGTGGTGCCGGAGGAAGAAGAAGAGGAAGAGGAAGAGGAGCCGGAGCCACAGAAGTTGACAAAGGCTCAAAGGAGAGCAAGGAATCTGGCTCAAGGGGGGCAAGGCTCAGGGAAGGGCCGGGTCCCACAAGCGGTAGCCATGCCGCCCCCTGAGTCACCCAGAAAGGCTGCACAAACACACTGTGGGCCATGGCCACGTTGTGGACCCTCAAGTCATTGGCATGGGCACTGTTCATACGCCCCATGGCCAATGAGTGGGCCGCATGGGTCATGTGCCGGACCACCGATGAGCACAGCTTCCTGCGGCTGCCCGGGACCCCAAGCTCAGCAGGTGAGTCACCCAAACCAACCGCCTAACCAACCTCAGCAGTCAGCCCCACAAGGATCGCAAGGCAACCAAGGTGGTGGACGTGGTCAGAATCAAGGATGGGGCCGAGGGCGAGGGAATGGTGGTCGAGGAGGAAATGGCAGAGAGAATGGTGGCGGTAACGCTTCAGGTAGCGGAAACGAGGGTTGGACGGCATCTGGGAATCAAGGCGGTCAAGAGGGTGGAAGAGGTGCCGGCAGAGGGAGGATAGACTGGAGAAATGCCATTTGCTGGCATTGTGGGCAGAAAGGCCACACTATCAAGTTCTGCCACGTCAGGAGGAACGATGAGGATGAGGGTTTGATTAGCACTAACTACGATGGGGACATGTACGATAAGTGGGGGTATTACCTTGACCCAAAGATCCCAGGCGGTACGAGGAAGGAGGCTCTACGACGAGCCGAGGCCGGCGAACCACCCGCGCCTCCAGCCATGTTCCGGATATGGCAGGGGATAAAGGTTCGCAGTGACATCAGGATAGAGGAAGTTGGAGAGAGCGACGAGGTGGGGCAAGAGAGGAAAGTCGGCGCTACTGAGGCGGAACCCATTATAATAGAGTCAGACGATGAGATTGAAGAGGACTGCTGGAATAGGCCACGACATGCGGAAACCGGGGAGGATTATTGAAAGACGGTCCGGCAAACGATGGAGATAATGGAGGACCTAATGGACAAAGTCGGGAGATACCAACAAAAGCTGGTTGATATGTGTGAAAGGGTTAAGGAATGGAAGGGTAAGGAGCCACTAGTATACCTCTACGACCTAGGCCCTGGGTCGCAGGGAGGGTCAGGCAACTTACCGAACGTCACGACTTCAGGACAGGCGCCAAGATCCGGAATGACCTTTAGACCACCCTCCGGGACGGGGAGGGCGCCACATGCTGTCAGGACAAGGGCGAAAGGGCCAGTAAGCCCTGAGGAGCCAGCTTAGGATGTTCCCGAACCCAGTGGAGAGAAAGAGGCTGTGGAGGTCCCAGAAGAAGAAGAGGATGATGAGGATGATAGGTTAAGAAAAGAAGAGGATGAGAAAGCCGAACAAAGGGCCAAAAAGAGGGGCGCCAGGCCAGATACAGATAAGGCACAGGAAGTAAAGAAGAAAAGGTATGCGGTCCTCGTAGAGGAAGGGTTCGATGTAGAGGAGATAATGGACAGGATCCTGGAAGGTCATAATCATCTTATGAACCTGAAGGACGTCCTGGCCTCAGCGCCAAGGCTCAGGGACAAGCTAAGAGCACGGTTATCTAGGAAGATGGTGGTCAGCGTGCGGTTAGGGACTATAATCCCTAAGTAGGCTGAGTGGGCCGAGACAGGCACGAAAATGGACTGGAAGTCAGTAGCCTGTGGGTGCCTCGATGTGGTGGTAAAAGGGAAGACGTGCACAACAATGGTGGATAGCGGCGCAGAAATGAACCTCATAAAGGAGGCAGATGCAGTGCGTCTAGGGATGGAGGTAGATTGATCCGACAACGGGGTTCTGATGGGAGCAAACAGTCGGTCGATTTTCATAGGGACCGCATCGTATGTGATTCTAGAGATTGGGAAGGTAAAAGTAAGAAGTTGTTTCTTCGTGATGCCTGATTTGGACCACCCTATCCTACTGGGTAGGCCGTTTCTAAGTCGGACAGAGACGGTCATTCTCAACAAACATGACGGGACTATGTTCCTTGTCCTGTGTGACCCCGTGTGTGGGAATTACGAGGTCATCACCAGCAAGAACACAGGACCCAAGAGCGAGAGGAACCGGCCCAACCCCGGGTCATTCACGATTGAGGAGTCAGAAGAGGAGAGGCTAAGGATCGAGAACAGCAGGCTTGAGGAGGTAAGAGAGCCTGAGGCGCTGACTCTAAGTTTGGCGAACATAGGCGACGCTATGGACATAGTGTCGACCTATGGGATGGCGGACCCCGAGGCTGTGGAGGCCTTGAGAGAGAAGGTAGTGGAGCAAATGGGTGCAGGGGAGATGGAACTGGTATATCGAACGCCTGGGAAGACAGGTGGGACAGCTGGAGCACAGCCCCAAAACACAACTCGGCCTTTTTTAGGGGTGGGCTCAAGCAGGGAGCACAAAGGCGGTACAAAAAGGTAGACCAGAAATGTCGCCCCGTTCCCGTACTCGTCACCGAGGAACAAGAAGTTTATTACGAACGGGATCGAGAGCTGATATGGCAGATGCGAGAGAGAGCGGAGAATGGGCCATGCCGTATCAATCCCGAGACAGAAAAGACGTTGATTGTAGGGGAACCTGGTTTCCTTACTGCGCAGGAGGAGAAACTTGTGGTAGAGACCATAAGAGGAAGGCATGCTGCATATGCCTTCAGTGATGATGAGAGAGGCCGACTGGACGTGGATATTATCCCAATGATTATGATACATACCGTACCCCATGAACCATGGAACTTGCGAGGTGCGCGGTATTCTAATCCCGTTGACGAAGAGAAGGTGGTCAACTACCTTGATGGGAAGATCCGCACTCATGTGGCAGATTACTCGAGCGGACCCTATGCGTCCCCATGGTTTTGTTTTGTCAAACCCAATGGGACACTTAGGTGGGTACAGGATTTACAGCGCCTGAATGCTGTGACGGTGAGGGACGCAGGTGGTCTCCCCAACGCTGATGCGCTTTCGGAGGCATGCGCTGGAAGGATCATCATATCCCTCATTGACTTGTATTCAGGCTACGATCAGTTCCCTGTATACCCGTCGGACCGGTCTGTGACAGTCATGCATACCCCTCGAGGGCTGATCCACATGAACTTCGCACTGCAGGGGTGGACGAATGCGGTCGCTATGGTTCAGCGGCACATGGTGAGGGCGATGCAGCCCATAAGTCCTCACGTCACGCAGCCCTACATTGATGATCAGGCCGTGAAAGGGCCCAAGGAGAAGGATGAGCAGAAGGTGATGCCAGGAATCAGGCGCTTTGTGTGGGATCATGTGCAAGACTTGTGCAAGGTCCTGGATCTCTTGAAGGAGCATAACCTCACTGCCAGTGGACCAAAATCGAGGCACTGCATGAGTGGTGCCACTATCTTAGGATTTGTGTGCGACGAGAGGGGTCGTCGGCCAGATACTAAGAAGACTAACAAGATTCTCGAATGGCCAACACCGTTCCAGACTATCACGGAGGTGAGAAGTTTTATGGGCACGTGTGGGTTTTGGAGGATCTTTATTAAGGGGTTTGCGGCAAAGACGGAACAATTACGAAAGCTCGTGCGTCAAGGACAAGACTGGGAGTGGGGAGACAGACAAGAGTCGGTGATAAAAGACCTGAAGAAGGAGTTTGAGGAAGGAGGTCAAGTACTGGGGGTTCCGGACCATGCGGCGATGATGACCAGGCCGTTCATCGTAGAGACAGACGCAGGGCCACATGCGCTGGGAGGTGTGTTAATCCAGCGAGATCCCAATGGGGAGGAACGACCACTAAGGTTTGAGAGTCGGACGCTCAATACGTCTGAAAGGAACTACTCTCAGTTCAAGCGTAAAACCTTGGCGGTCCTTCACTGTTTGAGGATCTTCAGAAACTACTTCTTTGGCAATAGGTTCGTATTAAGGGTGGACGCTACGACTCTGGCTGGTTCTCTCAAGCACTTCGCTCCGTCAGATCCAACTATCGCCAGATGGCTGACGTACATCTGGATGTTTGACTTCGAGTTGGAGCGAATTCCTGGGACCAAGAATAGGGCAGACGGGCTGAGCCGAGTCGACTGGGACAAGAACCGTCAAGGAGTGATCGAGGACACTCCACAAGTCGACGGGTTCTTGGACAGTGAGGAGGATGTGAGACTTCATATCAACTCCTGGGCATTGGCCGTGGGTAAGTACGTTACTCCTGGGCGACCTGTATGACTTGCGCCTCCGGGACATGTACGACGGCCAGACTTGGTCCTCAAACCCTATATTGAAGAAGATTCTTGGGGAATGTCGGGCGTAGGTCGGATGATGGAGCTGACCTTAGCAGGCAAGTACGAGCTGCAGGAAGACCCGCTTACAATTGAAAATGGGGCGCTACAAGTGGGTAAGCACGAGAAGATGATAGGTGGGGTGTACCTGCTGGCAAATGCGCTGCTTCAGGAAGAGATGGTCAGAAATACGGTACTAGACCAGGAAGAGGAGATAGAGCCGGGAGGAGGTGACAACGTGATCCACGAGAGAGAAGATGATGGCTTTGAGGAAGGTGAGATTAAAGAAGCATTTCGAGAAGAGGAATACGAGGGAGTATACCTTGAACTCGGCATGCTTCTTTCGTGCGAGATGAGAGAAAGGGATGCCTGCGCGCGGATTCTGAAGATGAGGCCAAGTTCCTGGTAAGAGACGGCCATCTGTTCATGAGAAGTAAATGAAGAGATCCCAGAAGGGTAGTTTGCGGCCTCGCCCGTCAGATTGACATTATGGCGGCGCTGCACGACGGTACGACAGGTGGCCACAGGGGTGCAGATACGACGTATCTGAAGATACACGAACTGTACTACTGGGATGGGATGGGGCAGATGATCGACGACTACTGTAAGTCTTGCGTGCCATGCCAGGAACGGTCTGCTCTCAGACCCAGGGAGCCGCTGCACCCAAGAAACGTTCGTGAGGTTGGAACAGCCGTGCACCTGGATCTATTGGCAATGTCGTTGGGGATAGGGAGCTACAATTTCATCTTTGATGCACGGGACAACCTCTCGGGGTTTGTGGATGGCAGGGTCATTCGCACGAAGACTGGAGAGACGTTGGCCCGATGCATCGAAGAGTACTATCTTCGCTACACCTTTGTGTCCAGATTCGTGATGGATGGAGGATCTTAGTTCACATGTGCAGAAGTGAAGGCTCTTTTGAAGAAGTATGGGGTAATCGCTGAGTACACTACTGCAGGGCACCCTCAAGCCAACGCACCTGTGGAGAGGGGGCATAGCACCATCACGAATCTTCTTGCCAAGCGGACCGATGGCAGGCCCAACCAATGGCCAAATTTTCTAAGGGTCGCGTTTTTCGTGGATAAAATCACTATCAGGAGGAGCACTGGCTATGCACCGGCTACGCTATGGTACGGCAGGCATGCGATGTTTCCCATTGAAAGCTTCCTGAAAACCTGGAGGCGACAGGACCTCGAGACTGATCTGACCTTTGAGGAACTGCTGGATTTGAGGGCACGACAGATCGGCGCTATTGAGGACAGGATTGAGGAGGCAGCAAGTAGAACCGCGGACAGCCGTACCAAGGACAATTTCCGGTGGGACAAGATGGCGAGGGTAAGAAAGGAGCTTCTCAAGGTGGGAGACGTAGTGCTGTTGTATGACTCGTCCCTGGAAAAGCAGTGGTCGCGGAAGTTGGAGTGGTTGGGGCCTTACAGGGTCACCAAATGTGGTGAACATGGTGCCTACCAAATCGAAGAGCTGAATGGGACGGCATGGAAGGACTGGGTGTCTGGCTCAAGGCTAAAGAAGTTCGTGGCTCGAGACCAGGTGAGCAGGGATCCCACCACTTAGAGTCATCTAGTGGCTACTTCGGGTGCTGCTCTCAGTAGAATAGCGTGATAGGTTGTGATTAGACTTGCATGTGTGTATGGCTATGTATGCGTGTGTGTGTGTAGGTAGGTAGTTGAGATAGGTGTGGGAGGATGATGTCTGTCTCCTGTTGTGTTTTGTCTGACATCGCTTACGCTCTGTGTGCTTCTGTTCGTCTCTTCCCTGTTGTGCAGGCTTGATACCGCTTGGGGCAGCCATGCCAAGAGGGAGGGGAGGGGCAGGGCCAGTGGAAACCCCTTTGGGGGCAACCCGACAGAGGACGCAGATGAGGACCAGGAGAGAGGACAGACCTCCAGTCTTCCAGGGAGGGAACATTGAGCTGTTCCTAATGGAGTTCGAGCGGCATGCGAGAGAGTTTGGATGGGACAACACCAGGATGTTGGGAGAGGTGCGAGGCACAGGCGAGTGGGCGGACCCTATTGCTAAACTGGTCAGAGAGTCGCTGAGCTGGCAAGACTTTGGATGGAGGATGGAGGGTTTGCATCCGTCATCACTGGGAAGGGATGGACAGCCTATTCGATTCGACTCCACTAATCTGGGGGAGTTCTTATGGGCTTATGATCGATATGTGGATGAACTCTGTATCCCGGGAGAGCAGAGAGTGGGGAGCTTCCTGTTGTTTGTGAGACACCATATCAGACCCTTCGTACGATCCATGGTAGCATCTGCCATAAACTGCGGGCACTGCAAGAAGCTGCTATGGAACTATTATACTCCAGCTCGTCAGGCAAGTGAGAGGAGAGGTGTGGAAAAAAGGAGAAGGGAACCTGAGACAGAGGCAAGGGGAACCTTTGAGCAGGGCGCGTCACCAGGGGCTCAGAGGGAGGAAAAGAGGAAGGAACACAAGTCCCACCAACATGAGAGAGCAGAGGGGTCCGATGGTTCAAATGCACCTCCACAACCTGCTCAGAGGGAGATGGATGGCCCCATGCCTGACGCAGAGCCAGACATCCCTCACGAACCGCATACACAAGAGCAAAGAGAGGTTCAGTCTGCTGAGGAGAAGGAGTTGGACAGGAAAGAGAGAGCAGCAAGGGAGCAAGAGATTAGGACCCGGCTCAGGATGAAGAACCTTGCAGAGTTGCATGAGAGGATGCAACAAGGGAAAGGGTCTGAGGAGGTGAAGGACAAAAAAGGAAAGGGTACCTGCACTCAAGAGGAGGACCCTCCTCTTTTCTCTGAGGTCTGGATGGGCTTCGATAAGTTGATGGACGCCACAGAAAGATCAGGGGGACAACATCAGGAGATGGGGGTTAACTTGGTCTCTACAGACCTACTCAACCTGAAGGGCGTGATAAGAGAACGCTTCGCGGCAGCCAGGGCATCAGATCAGAAGATTGGGCACAGACTGACGAAGGTGGCACAGAAGGCATATAGCCAGAGAGTGGACTGGAAAAGAGTAGCTGAGGACCTGAAGAAGGAGCTGGAAAGACAGGGCAAAGAGTTGGAGGCAGTAAAGGCAGACATGGAAAAGGTCTCAGCAGAGAATTAGGCCGTCAGACAAGTCAACCAGACCCTTAACAAGGTCACTGACGCCCTGAGGGCCTATTTGTGTGCACAACTGACCTTCTTCCAGGTTAAGGAGACTGAGTGGGAGAAGAGAATTCGAGACCTCGAAGCCAAGTATGCCCAGCAAGCCCCCACTAGAGTGGTGGATTGGACAGAGGTCCAAAAGTTTGAAATCAGGGAACAAACTGCAGAGGAGGTTTTCAAGAAGGAAAAGGAAGTAGAGATGGAGGACCAGCAGGAGGGTGAGGAGATCCCTCTGATCGACAAAGAGATGTTGGAGCAGCCAGGAGTGCTTGTGAAAAAGGGTGCAGAGGCCGGAGAGTTTGAGTGGAGGTTACCTGCTGGCCTGACACTGGGACACGAGCCGGCAGTACCACAAGAGGGACCACCAGTTGAGGCAATGAGAGCTGGGGAGGTTCCAACTACTATTCGGAAAGAGACTGTAGGACAGCAGGAGGGTCAGGAAAGTGTGGGCCAGACTATGGTTGGGACTGAGCAGAGAGTGGACATGAGGGACTGTCAGGAGTCAACCATGTTTTAGGAGGTGCCAGTTGTTACGGATTTGCGGGATGTACTGGGATCTTGGGCCACTGGGTCAGGGCCAGAGGAGCGTGCTAGGGAGCTGGGGATGCCACCAGATGACAGGGCAGCCTGCCCCGCTTCCTCAGGGGTCCCACAGCAGGAGGTTACGAGCAAGATCTCAACAATCCCGTCATCTGTACCCTCGCTGGAAGGAGACAAGATGTCCCAGAAGAAACTTGGCAAGTACTTTTATTGCAAGAGGGGCAAACATCGGTCTGATGACTGCCTCAAGAGCCTCAAGGACGAGTCAAATGGATTGTGCACCAGAGAGTCATCAGGGGTGTGGATGGATAGAAATGAAAACCTAGTTCCTAAGGCTCGTGATGGGGTGAGGGCGCAGTTGTATAGGCAGTTGCAGGAGGTCATGAGTGATCAGGAGTAGGAATTTCTAATAAGATCCGGAAAGGTCTAAAGTCTAAACATATGTGGGACTTCTCTGACTCTCAGACTGGTGACTACTTGTATATAGAAGGGTACATGGAGGATTGGATCAGACCCATGTACGTCAGTAAGTTGAGCTAGTAGTGAGGTGTTACATCGCATTATAGACTTGAGAGTCCTTCTGTACATAAAAATAACACTGAGTCTGACTATTCCTTTTGCTAGTGTGGTGTAGAGTGCTAGTATTCTTGTGAAATAACACTCGTGAGTGTAGAGCGGCTGTCGAGCCTGATACTTCGACACTTGGTTACCTTGATTCTTTGTGAGATACCCGAACTCCTTGTATAATACCTTGATTTCTATAATAAGGACAGGGGTGTTTCTGCTCATGGAAGGGTCCCATGTCCTAATGTGTATGTGAGTCTCAAACTTCGTTTTTTGGGTTGTGTACGATGTATCACTCTCACTCTCAGTTTATGGATTTGCCCATATGGATGATGGTGTGATGAGACGAGTATTGTGAAATGATTTGATTTGCGCTTTCTTCTACTGTACTTACACCTCCCTGCCCCATGACAAGTGAAGTCGGGAGTATAATGGAAGGAAGTGTCCTCACATTATGGAAACAATGATGACATGATGTATTTTGCCCAGATAATGATGAATGGAAAGGTCACAACTAAAAGTTGTGTGATTTTGTGTATGATTGAAAAAGAAAAAGGGAAGTCCAACGGCCGATTGGATTTTCTTAACAGGATGAAAATTTTGGAGAACGCTCAAAAGAGTCGCTATAAATAATAATAATGTTTGTATGTATGTAAAAGTCTGACGACGAAAGACCAGATATTTTGTGAAAATCATAGTTGGAAATTTCTGGCAATTATGTTGGAACTTGAAGAATATTGTGAGTATCCCTAAAAAGACGCGTGACCTCACCTGCTTCTGATCAGAGTAAGGGAGACACGACCCTGTGGAATTATTGAGGATTTTGGGTGAAACATTGAGAAGGGCACTATCCCTCCACGTAGTCCCGTGGGCAGCGGTATGTGATCCTTTGATTGCTGTTGTGAAAGGAAGTGCCAGACCACAAGGTTTAGTCAAAGGGACGTATTGTGAGGCCAGATTAAGGGGCTATACTTAGCATCGCTGGAACTGTAGAACATAACTCCCAGCGAGGGCCGCTGACCGGCGCAACCTGGCAGCGGGACCATGACTTACCAAAGGTTAAGTCTTGAAGGGTCGGCCACCCAGAGAGGTTTAGCTGGAGGGAAGGTCATTGGGGTCGATTAAGTCCAAAGTCAGGACCCTTTGGGGTGCCGAGATAGGAAGAGTTGCCTATCGTTGCGTAACCAACGAGGGCACCATCGCTACATAACAACGCGGTGGGCCGTGGATTCGGCGTGATCAACCGGTCCATGGTGGGCCAAGATGGAGACCTGAAGCCGCCTGTGTTAGACTCCAGGCTGGGCGTTCGTGTGAGTTGAGATGGTAGATACTACCATGTGGGCGGCTGAAAGCGCCCTGTGTTTTGAGAGGTCTCGGTTAGGGTCCGCGTCCTAAGTTGTGACCCCGTTCGCGGGATGATGACTAAATGGGACACCCAACGATGAACTGGCAGAGGTCTACGACGAAGGGAGAGGACCATCAACCTACTACCTAGGAGCCGGTAGTACGCTGTAATACGGAACAAAGTATCCCCTAACTCCGAGGCCACGACGTAGGAGACCCAGGTTGAAACCCTAGCAGTGGAACGTCGTGACGGGAGCAGGTTGATAAGGCAACCTCGAACGGAGTCGAGCCGGTGAATCGGATGTAATTCTGTTATAGCTATGATTGTCCGACGCGACGGGGACGTTGCTTAATAAGGTCCGGAAAACTGTCGGCCCGAATACCCTTACAAGCGTATTTGGGCACGTTTTTGCAGCTCACAAGAAAAACGAGCCTGACGCTATCTGAGGGCGTGTCCCATTTGTATTGGTTAGGGAGTGTGTGAGCGTGCACTTCGTGGGCACGCGTTTGCTTGACTGAGTCCGGGTTGAGGAAGACCATGAGACGCCGGTATGATAGATTAGGGTTAAGCTAGACTTTCTGCGGCAGTCGTAACCTCGCACACACGGGCAAAGTTACGGGCAACGTCGTGTTGACCAGGTAAGGCTATGACTAGAGGGGGGTGTTGTCTGACTCACTAGAGGCCGACGTCTCAGGGTCGCGCCGTGTGAAGTTGCGCAGGTACTAGGTTGATCATGCGCCGCCTACGGTAAAGGCCATGGCGAGCTTTAGCTAGGACGGCGTAGGTCGGGACGGAGTGAGTAGAAGTCGGGGCGTTTTTCGGCCCAAAGGTGGTAGAACGGGCAATTCCCCGATGAAAATGAGGGAGTAGGAGAGCCCGGCCATAGTCGCCGCGTGATGCGGCAACGTGCACAGCAAGCCTAGCAAGGCCGTGCCCCCAAGGTAGCACGTGGGTGCCCTGCGGGCCCTTGGACGCTAGCGGTAAGTTAGAGGGGCGGCCCGAGGTATTGTTTGCAGGCCTAGACAGGCTGCCCTTACTCTTTATGAGTAGGACTGCGCCTACTGCAGCCAGGTTGGGGCTTAGCCCTATAGGTTACATCATTGAACTATCACTAGGCGGGTCCCGGGATCGAGGCCAGATCGGAGCGACGGAGGAGCGCAGGAGCAAATCGAGGGGTTCAGGGTCCCGCGGGACTGTTCCCCTTGGTTTTGTTGGGGAGTCCGGCAGCAGGCCCATGGGAAAGGACCAGGTACCAGCGGGTCCCCTCCCCCATCCGTTTTTTTATTATTACTGTATTATCTATCTCTAAGTTTTTATTATTATTTTTTTTTATCTTTTATTTTCTTATTTGGGACGAGGCCGGTACTGGTCTTCGGGACCGGTTGTGACCCGAGATCCTTGTCCAGTGGATACACCACTGAACTGTTGAAGTACARCMTGTGTTCGAGCTCARACAATGGGACTTGGCAWGTAAGACCAAAGTTATTCTGAGTTACCTGAGGCTGGTCAGTCGATGACGATGTCCCAAGGACGAGGCTCCCAGCTAGTCCTTCGGAACATCCGTTGAAATTSGAACGATACAGASAWGATTAGCATGGCCCYTGCGCAAGGAAGACATGCATGAAACGGTAGAGAACCTGACGGTCGGGAAATCTCAGCAGGGGTATCTATCCACCAGCTGAAGATCAGTGGTGAGAGGTTTGAGAGTGAGTGTGACCATTGGGTGTGGCAAGGTGCAGGAGCAGTTACACAAATTTTGTCAAGGCCCCACAATACCAGGGACAGCCACGTGTGACCTGAGCTATGCCCAAAAAGAAAAAAAAGTAAAAAAAAAAAAAGTTTTTTTTTTACCTGTCCCAAATCTGCATATTTTGCAGATTTGGGGTCGCAGGGTGAGCACTGGCATTACCATGGGGACCAGAAAAATGGTGGACTATGCCTGGGCATAATGAGCAGGGCATAGCCAGGGGGGGGCCTACGTCCGCTGCCCCACGATCCACTGTGAGGAATGGATATGAGCATGCTCGTCAGGGGGCGGTAGTAGGGAAGCTACGCCTGGGCACAACAGACCGGAGGGATTCTGGTGGGGGTTGCAGCAAGGCTAGCAGGTACCAGCAAGCTAGCTTGGGTGGCACACTCACGGGCTATTAAAATGTAGATCAAGAATTCGCTCCGGAGAAGGGGTCTACGTATGTGTTGCCACGACCCCATCGATTAGGTGTCTCACCAAGACCAATTTTTATTTACTATTATTGTTATTTTTAATTATCAGCCCCTATTCTCCTTTTAGGGACTGCACTGCAGTCTTTTCTCATATGGACGGACCTACTGCCTAGGTTTGGGCAGATTCGTTCAAACAAGGGCAAATGGTAGTGATGCGTCCTTTGAGTGAGGCACGAGTAAGCTATGTGGACATACCTTTCTAGGCTATATAAGACAGCACGGTCCGGTGACCAGGACTTCATGTCCGTTCAGGTATTCAAGGTGGGTGGACTGTGCGCTATTATCCAGGCATACCTTGACTGGCGGGAGAGGCTTGTGGAGCAGCGGGCTACGAGGGAGAAGAGGGGGAGGAGACGATGAGGGAGAGGATCATGTCGAAGAAGAGAGGAGTGGGGTACTGGCTTAGAGGCAGGACGAATCCAAGTACAAAGCTAGATTTCTAAATTAGATGAGAGGTAGTGAGGTAGAAGGAGAAACGAGTGCGCAGAGGAGTTGGGAAGAGAGAAGAAAGAGTGGACAAGAAAGAGAAAAAGATCGTATCTTGTTCAATTCTTGATGGAATTGAGCAAACAAAGAGGTGAATCTGAGGTTTTCAGGCACTCTAGATCAGATGGCCATGCCGGATTTTGGTTCTGAGCAACGGATTTTGTGTTACCAGGGATAAGGGTTGCGCGACATGAGGACGAAGATGGCTATGGCGGGGACGAAAATTTTATATCTCATTCCATACTGAATGGAATCGAGTGGAGGGAGAGGAGATCCGAAGACATTTTGGTAGGGCGAATCCGTTGCAAGGGCTAGGTTTCATGATCAGTTAGTAGGACGGGAGAAAACCGATAAACAGGGTGTGTGACAGTTTCGGAGTGGAGAATGCAGTGTGAAAAAAAAAAATGATATCTCTCTCCTTTATGAGCTAGCCAGGGCGAGGGGAGAGTCTATACCGAGGTTTTTTGGTATGATGAACGTGATGGTAGCATTGGATCTCGCATCTGAGCAGCAGGTCGGCCAAAATCAGCCATAGAGGCTGCGTGAATTGCAAGCGGGGATGATTGGGAAATGGCGAGACAGGGTGTGACTCTTTCAAGTATTATCGGTGAAAAGTTCATCTTTGCCGCAGCGCTGCCTGCTGTGTCCATGGTTGTACTTGTTGTTGGCATTGGTCTCGATACCAATGCTGTCTCCTCGCCTTCAACATCGGCGTGGAAGTGTTCTTCGTTCTAATGGCCTTGCTGCTAACAATATGCGTCTGTACCAAGTCACGAACGAGCATGCACAAGAGAAGGAGCGTAGGCAAAAGGAAAGAATAAGGGAATCGGGCTACATACCTGGCCGGAGGCTAGTGGAGCTAAAAAGAACAAAGTGATGCTTTCTCCATGTTCTAGTGTAAGATTCAGTTTCTTTACTCGGTGAGTCATAGGACTCAAGTACGGGTGCTCACGTGTATGGGGCACGATCTATACGCACTTATTTTGAACTGCCAGAGACTGACCAGGGTCATGGTAAAATCATCAGAGAACGAGATATCAGAGAGAGAGAGAGAGAGAGAGAGAGAGAGAGAGAGAGAGAGAGAGAGAGAGAGAGAGAGAGAGAGAGAGAGAGAGAGAGGTAAAGAGAGGGAGAGGCCTACGCACCAAGGGGTTAGGAGCATAATGTCTCACAGTGTTCCCACCCCGGCGAGCAGAGTCTGAACGTGGTCGGATTGACGACCAGGTGCGGTTGTACGAAGGAGGTAAAAGCGGCGGAGGGGGCAACTAGGAGGATACTAATAGAGATGAAAGGAGAGAAAACACTTACCGAATGACTAGGCCTGATGAAGCGGACGAACTGAAAGGCGAGTTATGGTACTAAACGGAGCGCTGACCAACTTCGAACAGGCCACTTTGCGGTAGGAAGGGAGGCAGAAGGGACTGCTGCATGATGGGAGTGGCCGACAGACAGGGCGGGATATGCCGAGTGCCGGGCTAAGGGGCCATGTTCCCTGAGCATCACCAGGGTGAGTTGAGAAGGCCCAGTTGGGTTTCACTCATTCGGTCGGTAGAGGCAGCGGGCCGTACGTCATAGGGTGAAGGCTTACCACCTGGCACTGCTGGCTGGTGTATGTCTCCGGTCTGTTATAGCGCAACTCTTAGGCCAGGCACCTTCCCTTCCGTCGGTCTACGGAGCTGTGTTGGCCTTCGGGGCCTCAATAGAGACGGTGTGACACCATAGGAGTCAGGGCATACAAGAAAGGAACTGTGGCTTACCWRWCTCATTGTGGAACAGCAGGGKGKTTACTGCACTACGRCTGATATGCAGGGAGGTTTGTGGCAGCACACTTGGCTGATGCGTTCGGTGGGCAAAACCGCTAATCTGGTGATGTGCCYCRCTGTGCCCGGCGGGTTGCATGGTTCATTCRCACTGACGGAGCTCAGTTATAGTTATTGGGCACAACTACGGCACGCASTACTGGTTGTTGTGTCATGTGTCAGTACTGCTGCCGTGTTGGGCCACAGWTCMMAGTATTTTGTGGCTTGTTGAACTTCCTGCCAYTGGTTGCTGCTTGCCGGGTTTTCTGTGRACATCATTGACTGGTGAGCTGTGAAGCATGCAGTAACGAATCACTGTGATGACGAACCACTGTGATGCTACTTCCCCGTAGGCTTGCTGTGTAGTCTCTGTCCTACTGCAGGTTGGCTGGGCAGGCTGCTGAACAGACCTGTGTCTAGTTGTGTGCCGTCGCAAAATGACTGTGGGGCAACGTAATTGTGGGGCTAGTTACTAAGTATTGCTACCTGACTAGGACTACTGGGTCTTACTAAAACACTGCTGTATTTTAAACTAGAGCCAAGGGGGGGCGGCTGCGGAGAGAGGTCGCGGAGTGTGAAGGACAGGGTTGCTACTTACCAACAGTCCATCACAGTTTAAATCTGAACTATTACAAACGACTGTCTGTGGCTTTGGAGACTACAGCCTGCTGTTACTGTTGGCTGCTGCCGATGAAGAAGGGTTGCGGATGCTGGAACAGGCTAGCACGACACACCGCGCGTGTGTGGCTGTGCGTGCATCGGGCCATTGCAGCGTCACCTTGCTGTGCACCCTTTTTGCGCTCTAGCTGCTAGGCGGCCGCGGTTGGAGGAGTGAGCATTGGGGGAGGTGGCCAGGCGGGACAAGTAGGGGGTTAGTGCTGCAACTTGGACGGCCTCCTGGAGGCTGTTGATGCTGCATCTGACCGAGGTCGACCGTTGCTGCTGCGTTTTCCTGGCCATCATTGCGGGGCCCTCAGGCGCATCAAGGCAACAAGGCCCTCTCCAGTGAGATTGAGCGCACCTCCCTTGTATCTCGAGAGTCTAATCTTTCTACTTCTACCCTTCTCAATCTCAGTCTAGTCTATGTTACGAGAGGAAGGCGACAGGCGGGATTGAAACACGTAGGTCCGCGCCAAGGCCTTTGTGGGAGGTTGCCCCACCGATTGCGGGAGCTCTGCCGGAGCCCAGGCGGGGTTCTGGAGGCAGGGAACTTCAGGTATAATCTCATTAACCTGTGTGATCCCTTCCCCTACTTGCTATCCCCTGGGTATCTGAATATAATACTATGTCAGGATACTATGTCAGGTTACTACTTTTTATTTTGTTTTGTGTGTCAGGACATGCATTGTGGAAAGTTAAATGAACAGCTTTATATGAGTGCTCATATAATCTTTGAGGGGAGTCAGAAGGAAGGAATTGGGGGGAAGGTGGGAGAAAGAGGTTATGCATGTGTTTGACCGGGTCAACCCAAGGCTGAGCTCCCCTAAGTTGGTGTAGGCCCAGTGCTTAGTTTCATTCATGTTTGCTGGGCTGCTTGTATGGTTTTGAGGGCTGGGGCTATCCTAAGTTGGACGGACCAACCACTGTTTTTTTCTGGGGTTTCCGAACAGGAGGACGGACGCCCTAAGTTGGGATGTCTCAGAGTCCTGGTGTTTTTTTGTGGGTTGCTGAAAACAGACGGGGGATATTCTAAGTTGCGTAGACCCAGTCTGTGTGTGTTTTTTCTGAGGGGWACACAGGCATGAGGCTGAGCGTACCCTTAAGTTAGGGCGGCTCARTCATAAGCCATGAACACAAAGGCCAACCAAAGTATACAACTTTGATACATACTATATGAACCTATATCCTCTGGCAGACCGGRCACCCTAAGTTGGGAAAGCCAGTCAGTAAGTCAGGTAGAACAAGAAGAGGAGGAAAGATATGAAGAATATAATGAAGGTAACCWGGGCAGGCTGAGCGYACCCTTAAGTTAGGGCGGCTCGGTCCTATGCTCGTAATAAGACAAAGGATCARCGAGTWRGTATAAATTTGTTCTATTTTCCCTTCTAAACACAAGGCAGGGTTGGATGTCTCCCTAAGTTGGGTAGRTCTGATCCTCTGCCTAATAAGAGAGAAACACATATARTCTGTGYATGTATCAATGRTTGTTTTTATATGATTGTCGTTACGGAGTCTAAGCGTACCCTTAAGTTAGGGCGGCTTAGTCATACGTMATTGTACTTTSTTCAGACAGTTCMTGTCTTATGTAACTATACTGTTCARGCCAGYCAGGCGTACCCTTAAGTTAGGGCGGCCTGGTGATAGGCTCTTGTCGTTAACGTGATGTAGGTTGGACRTACCYWTAAGTTAGGGCGGTCTGACCATTCGTYGTTTGCGCTGGTTCTGTAGGTTGGAYGTGCCCTTAAGWTAGGGCRGYCTGACCAGTYGTCGTTYGTGCTTGTTCTAGGCAGGTTAGGCACACCCCTAAGTTGGGGCAGTCTAATCCTATGCCCTATGTAACTTTGTGTAAAGCTGGCTAGACATACCCTTAAGTYAGGGCAGTCTAGCTTTACGCTTCATGTCGTCAGTTCAAGCAGTAGYCAKGCGTACCCTTAAGTTKGGGCGGTCTGGTCACATGTTTTATGTCTAGAGTTTATTTGGAGTTGGGCMTACCCTTMAGTTAGGGCARTCCAGTTGTGCGTACTTTTACTTGTTTACTTAGGCARGTTGGACATACCCTTAAGTTAGGGCCTTGTMTGATCCTATGYCATAAGTGAGGGGGCCTACAAAGGGAAGAACCGAAAGACTTAATGAMCKACTTGGACGAATTGATGTGGGACTGTGAGAGGTGCATRTGTATGTATGCTCGTGGACTCTCACTTGGGTGTCCTTCGATARGGTAGTTGCTGTAAATGCTCRCYAAGTGYTGGAGYCATAGGTAGGCWAGATGGATGATGGGAGRGAAACTTSGGATGAAGGTAGGACTGACCSTGCTGGGAGTTRGGCYCAGTGCTAGCCCACAGCCTCAGTTAGAGGTTGTGTTGGTTGTCATTGAGCCTKAGTYGTCARSCAGRTGTCAGAAGTTAGTCCCAAGTGTAGTTGCTTTSTCTTTCTGTTTTTTCAGCTTTGTATAAATCTTGGTAGCCTCTTGTTCCTACGRGAAGCGCTGCCGAAATTTTTACAAATCTAAAAGAGTTAGTYATTTTTGGGCTCTTCAAAATTCTGAAAAGACAYTTTTCYTACGGGAAGCGCTGCCGAAATTTCATKAAATTTGGGGAGTTATAATATTTTTCAGTTAGGAGTTACTTAGCAGATCCTAACTGATTAGAGGARGTGTTCAACTAATTGGTACTAGTAGAGGARCTAGAGTACGACTAAGTGSAATGATCTCCCCTTGGCACAAACGTAAGTAGTACTCTTCGTTGGCCTRTGCTGTGATGCAGGTTGTTGTGCTATCACTTGAGAGCCTGATCTGATCAGGYCATTCMTTCARAGAGATTATTCCTCTGTTRTCACTGATAACAGGTCGGTTGCCGATTCGTCGGTCTACGACTCAACCCCAATTCACCGTCAATACTCAGCCTAAAAAACCTTTAGCCCTGGTGATTTTATCTGTTTTGTTAAGGTTCACCCAGACTTTTATTGAATGACCATTTAACAGAAGTACTSAGTACTTACTTATGGTTGGTTGGCTGAAGGCTGGGGCTTGCATGGCTAAAGCAAGGGGTATGAGTGGAGAGGTTGGTTGGAGTTGACCCCGTGTAGTGCGTGGATTTTTGTTTGATTCCGTGATGTGATTGCAGGTATGTATGGAAGAGTCTCGATTAATGCATGTTGAGTGGTATTGAGTGGGCTCAGATGGGCAAACCACACAATTGTCGTGAGAGCGAACTACCCCACAACCTTTGTGTTTGAGTAAGAGTGTTCTACCCCCGTTCTGCTGCAGTAATAATTTGAGTGGGCATGCATCCGGGTAACCCCTACAGGGCTAACCCTGGCGCTGGTTTTCTAATGATATTAAGGCTA
>BFEA01000782.1:524451-537737 GCA_003427395.1 Chara braunii
TCTTTTCAGCTTTCTGAGTCTGATTTCAGCCCATAAAATTTTTCAGTTCAGTCCACTCCATAGCATCCCAGACCTGAGAGTTTGGCTTCCTTAGGCCAGGGACGCCGGTTCCTCGTGAACCAGGCCGCTTGTCGACCACCAAACAAATTTTTAAAGGATTATGTCTCCATTTTCTTGCTTGCTGCTGACTTTGATCTCTTGTCATTCTGATAATCAATTCTCAATCTGAACTTCATGTCAGTGAAAAGTTACCTTAACTTCCACCCTGACTGGAAAACCGAAAAAAATATTGCCAGTCTGATACCAAAACTTGGGACACTCGTCTTGTCTGCCATGCTCGATGTTGGGCATATCAAACCCTTTTTTCTGCTATCTGGTTTGAGTGAAACATCTTCTCAATTTCTCATGTAACTTAGGGGATACCAAACCCTGTTTTCGTTCTCTGTTCTGACTGAGGCATCTTCTCAACTTCTCAGACAGAGAAAATGATACCAAACCCTTTTCTCCTTTCTCTGGTCCAGGGAACATCAAATAAGTCTTTATGTAACTGCAAAACAACGAGTCACACAGATCGCAGAACCGGCCCCAGCAGCAGACCCCCTGACAACCAGCAGTCAAGCATTTATAAATTAAAATAAAACTCACAAATAAAATAAATAATAAATAATAAATATCACATAACAGCTCTTCACACCCAAAATTTATTGATTGCCTTGGTCTTGGCCCACCACTGGCCAGGAATGCCCGACGTCCCGTCAGTCTGACATACCTCATTCGGCCCGCCTCAGACCAACACTAGTCAGACTATTTGTCTCGACAGCCCCTTTGACCTGCCTCTAGGTAAGGACCAATCATACCCACTACTCGAGTATGACAGCCCATTTGGCACTCTCGCCAGGACACCAAGACAATTGGGGGTCTGGTCACCCTATGACAGCAGACGTCCCGTCAGTCAAACTGTCCTGAACCCGGATTTGACCACTGCAGTCAAGGACCGACTCACCTTCTAGTTTCTGGCCAAGGGCGCTGGCTGCCCCGCCCAAATTTTTGAACGTGGGACCCGGTCTAACCACAGTTCTAGGCTCAGGCTAACCTCACTGGATTGCAACCTCTAACTACAGTAGGGTTCCAGCTGACCCTTTTCGACCTCATAGGCCAGACTCCCGGAGCCTTTGCCTTAGTCAACTACGGAATTCGACACTCGCTTCGGGGACCTTCTGACCCCACCAGATTGCGACCTACAGCGGTAGGGCTCTGGCTGGCCCCGACAACCAATGCATCCATAGGCTAGAAGAAAATCCCTGGTACAAACAATCAGACATGCATATCATACCCCACAAGCAAACTTCCCATGCCCCATAACAGGACAAACATTTCTCAAGAGACGTCCCGTCAGTCTCAAGAGGCACTGAACAGCAACATGATAACCAGCACCAAGCCCTTATAGGAGACCTCCCTTCAGTCTCAGGAAGGATACCCAGTGCTGGCCCCAGAGAGGTCCCTTCCCTCAGCGGGGAATTCTTTCTCTTCTAGGAGACGTCCCGTTAGTCCCAAGGAAATACTGAAATGCTGGACTCAGAGAGGTCCCTTCCCTCTCCTGAGAAGATACTGACAACTTAGTCAGAGATACGGAGTTCTTCTGCTGACAACTCTTAGTCAGACAAAACAGAACTTCTTTATGCTCATCATGCTTTCTCTTTATCATATGAAGAATACTGATTACATTTCTTGACATGCTATAGCCATGAGTTCTCTGGTTTTTGACACTGCGTCAATGCTCACGAAAACCGTATCTCACAGTTATCTCCCACTCTTAGGGACTTGTGACTCATGGATCGACTGTAGCATTGCCTCAAAGATATAGTCTCATTAACTTTTGCTGCTTGATGAAACAAAAAATTAACTGACATGCTGAAAATTAAAATGTTGAATTAACCATACAAGAATGATCATTGTCTGCTGAAAATTCAGTCTCGCTGTCTCATTGTCTTACTATGTTTTCCTCTTAGTTCCCTGAAATTGCTCTTCCTTCGATGATTGACCTTTCTTCCTTCTCCTTAAGGTTACTTTAGGAATCAAATTTGGGTCCCTGAATATGAACTTACGAAGTCTAGATCCTGATACCATGTCATGAACCCTGGATCCATCCATCTCTGAGATCGCGTAGACTTTGCCCTCTGCTTCCCCTGTGAGACTGTAAGGACCAAGTCATCTGGGTCCCAATCTCTTAGTCCATTGTGTCTCAAGGGAACTTTCAAATAGAAGGACAACAACTTCAATCTTCAATTTCTCTTTTCTTATATATTTTTTCTTGTTTCATCTTTCTTGATCAGATAACCTGCTGAATGTCATCCTTTCTGCAGCATTCATCAATGTCTGATCAACTTCTGATATCTGCTTCATTCTGATCTGGAGAAACTCTGAAATGGAATAGTCTCTGTCACTTTCTTGACTTGACCATGTCTTGACAATGCTTTCAATTGGCAACGTACCATATCGAGCATACCACAAAGTAAAAGGTGCATACCCAGTAGTTCTCTTGACTGTAATGTTGTCAGCATATACTGCAGCTCCTAATACTTTTGGTCAGTTGCTCTGTTTCCCTTCACACCACTTGGCCAATGAATCTTTCAAAGTTTTATGACCTCTTTCAACAGGTACATTTGCTTGAGGATGGTAAGTAGTCACGTACCGAATTCTGACACCCAACCTGAGTGTGGATCTTCTGACAATCTCATTTCTGAACTCTGATGCTCTGTCTAAGACAAATTCTCCGATAAAAGGATACATGGGATAGTCTTCTTCTATCCAGTCGACCACTTGCTCGACTGTCTTTCTTTTAAGAGTTTTTGCCTCTTCATATCCAGAGAAGATATCCCTCATATTTAGTATATATTTTATCTCACCCTTGCCTGGAGGCATAATGATGAGATCAAGATGAACTCTGTTACCTGGCTCTACCAGGATAGTGGGGAATAAAGGCTCAATCATTCTTGTGGTAGACCTCTTCTGACATAACACACATGATTTGCAAAATCTGAAAATCATGTCTCTCAAGCTAGGCCAGAAGTAGAGTTTGTCAGTCTTGGAGTAGGTTGCTTCAGCAGCCCTATGGCTGCCAGCAACCCCCTCGTGCAGAGTAACAATTATCTCTAACTGTCTCTCTTTACCGCAGACCACTCTTAGTGGAGATAGGCCTCCCTTACCATCTACAAAAAGGTACCCTCTTTTTAGCCTGAATTTCTTCCTTAAATTTTTACAATAATATTATTTTAGCTGTTCCTTCTTCATTTTCTTGCCAACCTCTTGATAACTTTCATCATATTCTTCAAAGAAGAAAACTATTTCTTTCTCTTTCTTTTCACCTTCTTCTTCTTCCTTTGAGCCAGAGTTTTTTCCAACTTCATGAGTTGGCACCGCTGCGGCATTTATTTTAGCATACCAATCGTTTTGTTCATATTTTTCTTCTTTCCTAAGAATCGACTCATAAACATATGAACCAAGGATCTCTAACCAGCTGTCTCTCTCCTCTGGCCACAGACTCCACTTGTAGGAGCATGGTGTTTCATAATCCTCATCATCTTTTTCATTCAGAAAATTATCAACATAGGCAGACTCTTCAATCGTTCCATTCACATCTTCTTTTTTTTCTTCTCGCCACTCAATCCGGCTTAGACCATCTGCTTTATTTTTCTCAGTGATAATTTTTTCCAACTTAAAATCATAAGTCTAGATGAAGGCGATCCACCTACTGACTATTGGATCTACCTATTGGTGTTTTTTAATAACACCAATCACAGCAGATGCATCAGTCCTTAGGATGAATCTCCTCCGTAACACGTAGTGCCTGAAGCACCTGAGACTATGGATGATTGACAGTAGTAGTTCTTTCCTGAATTGGGTGTAGCCTCTTTCTGTAGAATTGAGGGTTCTGCTCTCAAATCCCAGAGGTCTCTCCCTCCCATTTTCATTTTTATGAATGAGCACTCCACCCAGATCAACTGGTCCTTCATCCGCCTCAATGATGAACGGTATTGCCTCCTCCTCATCATAAAATGACACTCCCAACATTACACCACTATCTTTTAGCTTTTCTTGTAGTGTCTCTGCAGCAGCTTGTCTTTTATCATTCCATGTTAAGTTAGCCCCTTGCCTTACCATCTCCCTCAGAGGCTCTGCAAGGGTAGTAAAATGAGGAATAAAAATCCTTCAGAATCCGTAGATTCCCAAGAAGCTCCTGACGTCTGTCACGCTCTTGAGAGGCATAGGTCAGTTTAAGATTTTGTCTATCTTCTTGGGATCTGAACTCCTATCCTTGGAGAAACATCTGAAGACCAAGATTATCACTTCTGGTTGAAAGAGAAGGGACTTTGTCCCACTGGCAGTCAAATTATATTTATGAAGTCCCTATAGTACCATCTTTACCCCTTCTGCATGTTCCCAAACAAACTTTCAGATTCCCCCTGCGACCAAAGTCTCATCTCTTACCAGAGGTCCTTTTACTGGATTGTCATCAATGGAGGGGCTGGTTATTTCAGGAGAAATATTTTGCATGACTTTGATCATATCCATTTGAACCACTGCCACACCATTAGTCCAACCCTGAGGTACCACACACATCTGAACAAGTCCCCTTGGTGTGTGCATGACAGTCACTGGCCGGCAAGTGGGGTCAATGAGAAACTGATCATAGCCAGAATACAAATCAACCAAAGAATAAATACACCGACCGACAAAGGATTCAGAGAGGAGATCTGCATAAGGAAGACTACCTGCATCACGTACCGTCACTGAATTCGGTTTCTGAAGATTCTGAATCCATCTTAGCCCGCCTCCTGGTTTCCAGAAACAAAACCAGTGGTTAGTATACGGTCCATCAGCAGGTTCAACAACATTAGATGCAATTTTCTTGTCAAGGTACTTTACAACTTCTGCTTCTTCCTTAAGAGCATACTTGGTCGGTCTATCGCTCCATGGAACATGATCAACTGTCCAGATTTTGATCATCTTAATCATGTCCATGTCCAACCGCCCTCTCTCTTCATCATTAAAGGAGAAAGCACTAAATAATTTCTGACACATCTTGAAGATATATTCATTTTCTATAGGCAGGATAAACTGATCGGAGTCTATCTTCATTGTGTCCAATCTTTTTTTTGTGACTTTATTTCCCAGTTTTGTTGATTCCCTCAATGCTTTTATAATTCTACTCTTTTTTTTCAATGCTTCATTATAGTCCTTCTCTATTAGGAATGTCACTGGATTTTTCTTCACCCCCTTGGGCTTATATTCTTTTTTCGACCCAGTGACTATTTTTCTAAAAAAGGGTGAGTCGATGCAAACTTTAATTTCATCTTTTCACCATTTGCTGTTTCTACAGTCTTCTTGAATATTTTGATTTGCTCGTCCTCATCCTCAAGTTTACCAAGGGCTTTTATCATTTTCGAAACTTGATTGATACCCACTGAAATCTCTTCTTTCGCTTCTTGCTTTCCTTCTTCCTTTAGTTTCCTAATACTCTCAGCAAATTCTTCCCTTTTGATTGAATTAACAAATAATTGATGATTGAAATCACTTTTTGTGCAGGCCACAAAAGTTTGTTCATGAGCAGTCTCAGGATCTTGTAGGCCGATCCAAGATAACCCCTCATGACTGAAAAATTGAAATGCCTCCATCCTATGCAAGAATGAAGTCCCCAAGATACAGTCATGGTCCAAATCCGGCACTACAAAACCCAGTAACTGCACAGTCATTGTTCCAACTCTGATAGGCAGATTATCAATAAATCCTGCCACGAACAACTCTCCTGCAATATTGCTCAGTACATTTTGCGCAGGCCTATCAATAGACAAATTACATTCCTCCATCGTTCTTCGTGAAAGAAGTATCATCTCTGCCTCAGAGTCCACTAGGGCTAGAATCTTCACCTGATTAATACGTATTGTAAGGTGTCCACATCTCATGGTTCCGAATCTCATCTTGCAATCACTTGGTTTGGAAAGACTGATCCTAGGTAGTTAACTTCCAACCTCTTCTTCTCAATCAACTTTTTCAGTTCTTCTCTCAACTTGGGTGCTAGAGTCATTGCTTCTTTGAAGGACAATGTCACTTACGTCTCTTCAACATTTAAGTAATTACTTCAGAAATCACCGTCTCATCCTCCAGGTCACTCTTGAGAATAATTTTTTTTTTCTCCCTTGTTCATTCTTTCTTTGTGAGCGTTCCTGTTCAGGGTCATCAAGGATATTAATCAGTGATTCCTCATCCTTTTTCCTTTTCTTCTCCTCTATCAGTTGAGGTGTCATACGGGTTTGGAGGTTTCTTACTTCACCTAACCTGACACTAGGTTCCATGACGAGTTCTGGAGGTAAATCGGCGTGAAACGATATTATATTGGTCAAAAAGTGAACCATCTCATTGGAAAGGGGTCCTACTGATTCAGAAGGGCTCTGAGAAGTAGGATTCTCTTTCAATGGAGGCTCACTTGTGGAAGCCTCACCGGGCTCATACTCTGTAAATGTCAAGGATTGTAGAGGTAGCTCAATCGTGGTATGAAGGTCACTTGTGTCACTTGCTCTTTGTACTTGTTCACCAGGCAACTCTTCTTCTTAATTTTCATCTTCTCATCATGTTTAAGTGCAAGAAGTCTCATACCTCCTGGATGTCTGAGGTCCAACTTATTCCATGAACTGTCACATACATGGTCCATTGCATCCTTCTTTGCCACCCCACTCCTCACATCCTCCTTAAGAGGCTTGCAATAGATGGTAGTGTGATCTCCTTCACTACAACAGTAGCAAACAAAACTCCTTGTTGGACGTTCATCATACTTTCTCCTTTCTCGGTTTCCTCCATCACCATTCTTTCCATTCTTTTTGGATCTGGAAGAATCCCCTTTTTTACCATAGTTTTCATTGTCATCATCATCGTCGTCATCTTCATCACTTTCAGCCTTCTTATTTCCCCTGTCATCCACAACATGGGTCGCAGGCCTTGCAGGCATAAAGTTAGTCATCACTTTCTGAAGAATATTCTCAGCAGTCAGATTGCTTTCTCTATTCATACTATTCTCAGTCTCCCAATCCCTGACCAAAGTACTGATCTGATCCAGTGACTATTTCTTATGAGAGACAATAGGTAAGGTTCTTATGATAGCAACCATTTCATCCCATCTGAGAAGATAGTCCCTTCTACCTTGATTATTCTACCTTCTAATACAACTCCTAGCGTAAGCTGCTCAGTCAAGGTCGACATTGCTAATCATCATAGGCGATATCTGATAGGTAGACCTCTGGCTGAACATAATCAGGGATCTCAAACGTACTCAGAAGTCCTATCACCTCATTGAGTTTGCCCCTCACAGTAGCTGTCCTAGCTACTGAGAGTGTTTTTATTGAGGCCTATTCACTTTCCATACAAATTTTATCATAACGTACCAATTGTCTCTTGGGAACGTGAGTCTCTCAACAAATGGCGACGGTATCCCAACAAAAGGTCTGACATAAGTACTAAAAGAGAAGCTTCTCCCTTCTCGCTCTAATCTTATTTTCTCGTTATGCACAAGATCCGACGCTCGTTGCCAACACACACTTTTTCTGCATTCATCAAATCTTTGTTCTGGCACATAAATCCCAATATCATACTCATCGAGATTAGTAAAATAGCAAGTAAGGACATACAGACTGTCCTGTTCTCGTCCCGGTTTCTTTATTGCTTCATACCTCACGATTTCATAGGGGATTACGGCTCTTCCTGCTATAGAATTAAAGAAATTTAACAGCCTATCGGATTCAGCCTTACTCAACCCTTCATGGCCTCTTATGAGTCTAAGCTTAAGCCTCTTTCTCAAGGGTACATAGCGTCGACTCATCTGACTCTTTGGCCCTGCTTCACTTTCTGGGCAAACTCAATCACCGCAAACCAATTATCTTTTGATAAATTTATATTAGGCAAAGGAGGAACCGAAAATCCCTCAAAGACAGTAAATCGAGTAGATCCTATGAAGTTTTTATTTTCTCTCTCAAATCTCTCCTTCTCCTTTAGTACTGCCTCTTCAGCAAATCTCCAGCATCTCCCATATATTTCACCAGCACTTCTTTCTTTTGGGACATAGATTCTTACATCATAAACGTCCAGGTCCGTAAAATAAAATGCCAGCACATATAATTCTTCTTCTTTCTATCCGCTCTCGGCCATCTCATATCTGACAACCTCATATGGAAATGCCATTCTCTTGCTCAAAGTATTCAGTGAACTTAGGAGACATTTGACCTTCTCTTGACTTGGACCCGAACCTCTACCAAATTTCGACCTTCTCTGCGTGATTGTCTCTGCTGAAGTTTATTCGGTTCTCATGACCACAATTTCTTTTCTCTTTCGTCAATACTATGTTGATGATTGACAACCAGTTAGTCCCATCACAATAGCTRTCAGGTATAGGAGGAATYGRAACAGTCTTATACGTTACTGACATTATACTTCATTCCACTTTCTTCTTTTGTCTGATCAGATCTGCCTTTTCATCAAAGATAAATTGGATCACAACTTCCCATAGCCAGTTAAAGTCCTCATCATCATTGCTGTCTCCTTTTTTGACATATGGGCGGATATCATAGATATCTCCCTCCAAGAAGTGAGTCAACACTACGCAGATGGCCGAGCCACGAGAGTGATAGCCCCAACAACCCTCGTATCTGTAAGGAAATATCCCTCTTGTGGCAAGTTTGGATAAATCTCTCAGAGCACTGTCGACGAGCATTTGTCTTGGTCCGATCCACCCTCTTCCTTTCAATCCCCTTCAGTGTATTGGGAGGCAATAAGACATACCTGATGTCAAGCTCGATTCTCTCCAGTCAATTATATCAATGTCTTCTCCCGGTCTAGTGTGGTACCTCACACAAGAGAGAAGATAAGTCACAGTTAGCAACCGGGATTCTCAAGAGAATCGAGACTCAGTGAGAATAATAAAATTAATATGAAGCTCATAACATTGTCAATAGTTCTCACGCCCTAATCAAAGCTCAAAGATGATGATGACCCAGGTTCGTTCCGGACACAAAAAAAATTTCATGTCCCCGGCAACGGCGCCATTTTTGTCGCACTTTTTCAAGTCTAAGCCATTTCTGGCGACCAGAAAGCCAACAGGCTGTCACGCAAGGTTTTGGTTGTTGATTGCAATAAATAAATAAATAAATCATGCAAATCCCTTCCTGTTGTGTGCGTCCGATTTTGAGTGAGACCCTTTAATTTCGTTCTTCGCCGGTCCCCGGTCTTAGGGATATTTTATTTTGATTCGGAACAACAAAGAGTTATGCAAATCATAACCATAAAATTGTGGGGTGCTATGCATGAATCGATTATGTCATTCTGATTTTGAGAATTGTGACAGGATCATCCACATGAGAACTCTCATAATAGTCTCAGGGAGTACACATGGAAGAGAGCATAGCCAGCACCAGTCGAGAGTCCGCACTCAACCCTCTGAACCTCACTTTTCATCTGTCACTTTGTTGTCTGTCGCTTGGTTCTCTTGCCATGCCTCCGTACTCTCTGAGGTTGTGGCCTCTGAATATAAAGCCACCTAAACCCTGCTAGTTCCGAAAACTTTCATCCGAGTCCCATGACACGAAAGTCAACCATGGCACTAAACTCCTCCCACAGAGTAGGGAGATTTGACAGGGAGAAAACGCCCTTCCTGAGATGAGGGAACTCGGACGACTCGGTCACTGCCTCATAGTCAATCACTGCAGGGGATATGTACCTCTTGGTAAGATCAATTAAGTCGCCCCAGTATGACCCATCAGTGAGAGTGAAGGGGACTGGAGGTCTGGGATAGTCTGAAAAGAGCTTTGGTCCAAAGCTGCGGATCAGCTTGGTACCGCTTTCATTGAGCTCCTTCTCTCTTTCTTCCTGATACCCTGCTGCTGCAATCCAGACTGAGTCGAAAAGCTCATGAAACTCCTTGCCCTTCCTCAAATAAGGCCTCAGGTCGTAAAGGGCACTGCCAACAAATTCAGTGTGGACCTCATAGATGGATAGGTCCCCCTCACTTAAGACGTCGGCACTGACATACCGATATGGGAAAGCGTCTTTAGTACCTATCTTGTTGAAACCGGCCAGCACAGTCTCCTGGATTGGGAAGAATCTGACTGCACTCATGTGAGAAAATTAGGTGATGGTTGAATATTGTTTAAATACTATTTTTTTTAAATGTTGTCTTTTGAGAACTGTTCTCTAGTTGCAGTTTCCGGTTGCGGCGTTAACTCCTGGTCTGATTGTTATTCTGACTGCCACTCTGATTGCTGATCTGATCGCTGTTTGATAGCTGTTTGGTTACCGATTAGCTGTTGCTGTTGAGATTGTCGCTCTGAAGTGTTATTTCCGACTGCTAACCGGTTGCTAAATGTCGATTAAATAAATGACCAAATAGTTGTTAATATATTGATTAAATAGTGACTGAGTAGCAGCTGAATACAGTTGTGAACACTGTCCAGAGCACTGCCCTAAGTACTGCTTTGAGTACTGAATGTTGCTCTGAGTACTACAGCGAGTACTATCTTGAGCACTGGATATTGCTCCGAGTACTGTCCTGAGCACAGCCTTGAGTAAGGTTCTTAGTACGGTTCTGAGTGTGGTTTTGAACGCCTTTCGAATTCTGTCCTGGATATTGTTCTAACAAACTGCCATTGAAAAACCGTTTTCTGACTTCCATTTCCAGTTGCTGTTCCGATCAATATTTTGAATTCTGTGTCTGAATACTGTTCTCAACCTAGTCTCTAATCATTTGAACCTGATTTTGGTTATCTGAGTCAGGTTTAATGTTGCTAGAGTCTAATTTCTAGTTTTCTGAATATGCACCAAGTATCGTCTGAATATGCATTGAATATCTTCTGAATGTGCACTGAATATCTTCTGAATATGCTCTAAATATCGTCTGAATATGAACTGAATATCTGGATTATGAACTCTCGTATCGTCATGCCAAGAAGAAAGCTGCAAACTGTCGCTGTTAAGATGCTGGTAGAACTCTGGAAGTGGTAACTCAAACATTACTGAGCTCATGCAAGCTTCGCCTTGGCCTGTTCCACGCTTTCTAGCGAGGAAGTGGTGCTATGCAGTTTGTCATCAGGTTCGTAGAAGTGGACCACGACTTCAATGTACTTTATCTCTCCTACTATTCCAACCGCAAACTCTCTTTGAGTCAGTTTGTGCTTTTCTGTATCCCTGCACGCCTGTTCCTCCTAGCCTTCCCTCTTATCCCTGTCCGATCTACCTTTCAGCACCAAAATCTTGTCCTCCCCCATGCTTCTCTCTCAGGTTCTCGAATCAGGTTGTAGATGCGATGGATTATGGGCAGTTTGCAATCGTTTACTTCTCATGACCAAACTTCTATTACTTGGTAAGGTGTACGGGCATTGCCGTAGGGTTACTGTGCATAGTCTTCACTTTCTCTACCCCCTTTTTGACGGGTTATCTCTAATCAAAGGCCAAGGCTATTACCCGGGCCCTAAGTCCTTGATGAATAGAGTTGTCGGAACTCATCATCGACTCATTGGCCACCAACAACCAAAGTGAAGATGGTTCGGGGAGGACAAAAGAGAAGTCTTCTCGGTTGCTCTGCAAATGACTTTGTTAATGGCTTTCACTTGTGATTCTGCTAAAAAGGAAGTGAGAGGCGAGCAATCATTTCTTATCTTAGCTCGTTTTCGGCCAACTCAACAATTCTCAGAGGAGAGCCCGTACTGCGGAGCTTGCTCGAGCAAGAGCAGAGGCAGGAAACATGACCCAGAGCATTAGCTTCCCCGATCCCTCACAGCTGCTAGCTCTCCCAAGATTCACTGCGAGCATTAGGATGTAAGAAAGTCTGTGATAACTGTTGTCCCGACAATTCTTAATCACCAATTCTGTAGAGCACACAGAGCGACATATGAGAAGTTCCAACTACAACCCCCCCCATCGGAGTTAGCTGGACTGACTGTGTTGCTGCTAGTACCTGACCACAGCATAAAGCGCAGCGGTCACTATGACTGCACTAACTAGCTCGAATCATAAAATGGATACATTTTTTCCACACGACCTTCAAGGCGCTGATGCAGTTCAAGCATCTAACAATTATAGCAGAGTTCAGTCTCTGGGGTAGGCTGCTAGCAGTTTAACTAGCTCAGGCCGGTAAATAACAAGTAGCATCCGAGTTTCAGTTAGTATTCACGCAACAGGACGACCTACTCATATAGGGCAGGCATCATTAATCAAGGCGATACTCTTTTAGTACTGCCAATAGGGGAAAACGAGTCCAGCGTGGCAAGTAATGTTGTCGACCAACTGCTGGACTCATAAGCCTTTCCAGTACCCATCATTCCCTGTCCAACAGATACTTCATCAATATGTAAGTCACCTTTCGCAACAACACTTGCCTTTCGCCCATCAACTACAGCATGGCATGTAGGGTACTTAGGGAGCCGCGTTCGAGTTATTTCTCTTTTTCTGAGAAGAGCTCACCCGTTCTCCTCCCCAAGTTCACCCGTCCTTTCCCTACCGTAATTATCAAGCTCGTTGAGCCAACAGTTTAAAGCCCAGACTCTTGCGTAAAACTCTGCTCTGTTGACGTCAGAACAAGATCGTAATCTCAACTACAGCCGATAATCCCTCTCAAGCATTTCAACCCCAAATCATCTCAATTAAGACATTACACAAAAGGGAACAAGAGGAGAGGTAAAGGGCACTRACTCRAAAGARAACAGATCAAGAGGAAGCGTGACTGGGTTGGAAGCTTGGTTCAAAGGCAAACGCAGCCTTATTTGAGTCCGATCTCTCGACTCAAACGAATTCAAGACCCAACATGCTCAATYGTCCCCCTTAAAAAAAAAACGAAACTGCTGTTTGACTTTCAATGACGGCTCGGAGTCACAGAAAAACAACAGCTATTAGTAATGCCCTTTATCCAAGCCTGCTGAGTGACTACATACTATGTTGCACGCTGGCCGAGGCGGGGTTCGGCCTAGGCCGTGGCCGCCGGCGTAGGCCAGGTTCGGCCCAGGCCGCGGCCGCCGGCCTAGGCCGGGACCCCCCCGGCCGCGGCCGCGGCCGTGGCCGATCAGGGAGGGGGTTTTGGGAGAGGGGAGTGGGTTTCGTGTCGGGGGGGGGCTCCCCTACCCCCTCGGAAAAAAAAACATAAAGACTTTAAAAACGGGGGGGGCGAAATCTGGGGATTTTTTGAAGGGCGGCGGATAATTTTAGGGCCGAAAAAAAAAACGATTTTTTTCAGTTTTTTTTTTTTTTTTTTTTTT
>BFEA01000783.1:1651-38266 GCA_003427395.1 Chara braunii
TAAAATAGACAAAAATTTGAGGCCTCATTTCGGCCCTGGTCGTATGCCGCCAAAAAGGTGGCTGCGAGGTCAGTTCCCGCGATACCTCTCCGCGGTAGGCCAATCCGGGTCTACCCCTTTGAACGGCCGGAAAAGACGGTCCGTTGATGTGCCGAGCGCGACCACCCATCTTGCCATCTTTGAAGGTTACCCGTAAGGTTCAGCGCACCCAAAATCAAGGGCGCCCTGAGCTCCCCTAATTTCCGCTGCCTGGTCTAACCAGAGTACCGTCAAAACTCAGACTCGTCTTCGCGCCTAAGTCCCAAAACCGTAGATTTCAGGCGGCGCACTGCTTGTGGCCGCTTGACAACGGTACGCCACCAACGATACGCCATTGCTGTACACACGAGTTCAGATCAGAGAAGCGACCTGCAGCGCTTTGATCAATTTCGGAGTTACTTGCAACTATATGAGCCAAGATTTTCTGGTATGCGCTGGCCTGGGGCCACGCGTTCGGAGGAAGTCGCAGCCCACGCAAGTCACGTTAGCCGACGGTCACACGCACAAGTTAATCGACCGGTGCATTGATTCCGTCCTCGTATACTTTGCCCTGCATGCAAGTGAGGTTGTGTCCTTCGACATTTTGGACACCAAGTTTGACATGATTTTGGGCATGTCGTGGTTGCACGGCGAGGATCACCCGGTGAACTTCTACCGCTGCACTGTTCACACTCGTGATCGGAACGGAGTACTAGTCCCACGCACGGTGCCGCCTCCTCACCCTTTGATCAGCTGTCACGTGGTGTTCGCCGCGAGCATTGAAGGTTCCATCACCAGGACGACATCGAGATGGGTGTGTGTTTTCTCAACGCCCTCCCTCCCCATGACATCCCATCGACAGATGCATCGACGGACCCACGCATCACCGAGCTACTAGACGCCTACGGTGACGATTTCGAAGCCCCGCATAGAGTCATACCGGATCGGCCAATCCGCCACGAGATTATCCTGGAGGCCGGGGCCGTACCCCCCTTTGGTTGCATCTACCGCATGAGCAAGGAAGAGTAACGTGTGTTGCGGGCACAACTCGACGACCTTCTTGAGAAAGGCTGGATTCGGCCTAGCTCTTCGCCATACGACGCTCCCATTCTCTTCGTTCGGAAGAAGAACAAGGACTTGCGGTTGTGCAATCGCAAGCTTAACGCGCAAACCGTCAAGAACGTCAGCCCTCTTCCGCAGATTGACAACCTCCTCGAACGACTGGGCGGCGCAAATTTTTTCTCCAAGCTTGACCTCGAATCGGGATATCACCAACTCGAGATCCGGCGGGAGGACCGCTACAAGACCGCGTTCAAGACGCGATATGGGCATTTCGAATGGCTGATTATGCCTTTTGGCCTTACGAATGCCCCGACCACGTTCCAAGCGGCTACGAGAACGGAGTTCCGACACATGCTGGATGGATTGGTACTCTTCTACCTCAATGTTATTTTGGTGTACAGCCGGAGTTTGGACGAGCATGTAGAGCATTTGAGCATCGTTTTGGAGCGGCTACGACAAGCCAAGTACAAAGCCAATCGTGACAAATGTGAGCTCGTGCGGCAAGAGCTCGAATACTTGGGCCATTATGTGACACCGCAAGGCATTCGTCCGCTCGCAGACAAGATTGAGGTCATCCATGTATGGCCCGGGCCCACCAACACCACGGACGTTTGCTCGATCATGGGGTTGGCAAACTACTACCAACGCTTCATCACCGGGTACTTAAGGATCACACCATTGACGAGATTACAATCGCCAAAGGTGCCATTCGCATCCGACGACGAAGCGCGCCGGTCATTCCAAGCACTCAAGACGGCCATGCTCATGGCACCCATCCTTAGCATCTACGACCCCACCTTGCCAACGAGAGTGACAACCCACGCCTCCAACTATGGTATTGGGGCAGTCTTGGAACAACACGACGGCGGCAACTGACACCCCGTGGAGTACTTCAGCCACAAGGTGCCTCCTATCAACTCGCTTGATGATGCAAGGAAGAAGGAGCTGCTCGCGTTCGTGATGGCTCTCAAGCGATGACTGCACTTCCTCCTTGGGCATCGTAGGTTCACATGGATCACAGATAACAACCCGTTGACCCACTACAAGACGGAAGATACAGTGAGCAGCACTATCGGACGATGGATATATTTCATCGACCAATTTGACTTCACACTGAAACATCTCATCGACCTCTCCAATCACGCAGCAGATGCACTCTCACAAAGACCCGATCTTTGCGCTATGACACATCAGGCCTCCGCATTCGACGAGGAACTCTAGCGACATTTCATTCGGGGCTACCAGTCTGATCCGGATTTCACCACGCTATACACGCAGCTATCTTCGGATCACTCGTCGACCGACAATTATCGCATCGTCGACGGGTTCTTGCTTCTCCACTCGCAAGGCAAGGACTTACTCTGCGTTCCACGAGACCGCCGTCCTCAGACTCTCATTCTCGGTGAGTACCACAAGTTGCAACCTGCCGGCCATTTCGGAGTCAATCGCACTATTGCACGACTTTGGCAACGATTCCGGTGGCCCGACGTCATCACCGATGTCACTCGGTATTGCAACTCTTGCGAAGTTCGCCGATGAAGCAAGCTCCACAACCGCAATCCCTACGGCAAGTTGTGCCCGTTGCCTATTCCACGGGAACCCGGCCTCTCCATTGCTATGGACGTCACCGGCCCGTTTCCCCGCGACCGCCGCGGGCACGGCGACATCCTCACGGTCGTTGACTGATTGAGTACATTCGCGCGATTTCTCCCTTGCAAGTACTAAGCCACAGCTCCCGAACTTGCGCGCCTCTCACGCGCCGACCGGATTTGCAGCCACGGCATACCGGAAGACATCGTTAGCGACCACGACATTCGGTTTATGTTGGCGTTTTGGACTTCTCTCATGAAGGAATCCGGCACCGAAATGAAACCAAGTTCGGCTCGACACCCACAAATGGACGGGCAAAGGAGAGAGCACATCAGACTGCTGAAATGATGCTTCATACGCTCATCCGCCCGGATCAGAAGGAGTGGGTTGACCGCCTCCCCGACATCGAGTTCGCCCACAACACTTTGTTGCATCCGGCGATCGGCGTGAGTGCATTCGAGTTTGCACCACGGTGGTCGGAAAGGCTGTATCTATGCTGATCTTCTCCTCCCACAAGCTACTGATATAGATGCCGCTTGCTCTCCCACCTCCGTCCGGAAGTACAAGGAATTGCTGGCTCAAGCTGGTGCGAACATGCACAAGGCTCAAGTCCACATGCAGCAGCAAGCAAACAGGCGTCACGTGCCATGTCCCATCCGCACCGGCGATCTTGTTTGGGTCTCCGCGGAAGAGTTTGCTCTCGAACAGGATGTTTCACACAAGCTACTCCCCAAGTGGTTTAGACCATGGACCGTCCTTTCAGCCGCAGGCGACAAGCGCGGCGGCCCATCTTTTGTGATCAACATCCCCCCGCATTTGCCGCTCCATCCAGTCTTTCACGCCTCGAAGCTGGCGACATATACACCGACTAAGAGCGACGATTTCCCGGGCCGACGATCGCAGGACCCTCCGTCTATGGATGGTCATAAGGAAGTCGACCTCGTCATCACGGATCGCAAGTACGACAACAAACCTCGACAGGTAAAGGTTACCTTCAAAGCATGCGATCTTGACAACACTCAATGGATTTCACAACCAGATTTGCAAGCATCCGCACCCTCTGATCTAGCTAAGGAAGCTTCACGACCTGCCCCTCCCACCCGTACTTTGGTCCCTCCCTCTAACAGGCAGCTTCGCCCTCGTCGGTAAGCTCGGTCTTTCAAGGAAGGGGGGGGGGGGGGGGTGGCATACTGCACACGGGCCTGCAAGGCCCGACCAGGCGGAAAGCCGGGGCCCTCCAAGCCTTGTGTCGTTTCAGCCTAAAAGCCTAAAAAGGAGGGTCATTTTCAAGACCTCATAAAGTCGACCTTTCCTGAAACTTAGGCGCCAGACCAGTTATAAGCACATGCCACTTTTAGGCCCGTTTCAAGACAACCTTTTTTTGAACTTCAGCGCCAGGGTCTGGCACAATTCGGCATTGGCAAGAGCAGCCTCCCAGCCGGACCCGCACTATATGGTACTGGTCCGCCCTGCAGGCTGCAGGCAGTTCAGTTGGCAGGAGGCAGTCTTCAGGATTCGGTCGCAGCACTCTGCAGGAGCGCTGCAGTAGTAGTAGCTAGTGTTAGTAGTCTTCAGCACTGGGCGCTGCTAGGAGCTTAGAGCAGCGTTGAGAGAGAGAGAGAGGTGGGAGAGGCCATGGAGACTTACCAGTGGTGCCATAGCTCCAGCTTCGTCTTCGATGTACCTGCAACAAGGCGCCACCTTCATAGGTTAGTACTTGGCACCAGAGAGAGAGAGAGAGAGAGTTCTTCTTCTTCCTCTAAGTCCACCATCTCTCCCTCCCCCTCTCGCCACCTGACTTCTCGCTATCTGACAGACTACGAGAGATAGATAGATAGATAGATAGATAGATAGATAGATAGATAGATAGATAGATAGATAGATAGAGAGAGAGAGAGAGAGAGAGAGAGAGAGNAGATAGATAGATAGATAGATAGATAGATAGAGAGAGAGAGAGAGAGAGAGAGAGAGAGAGATATAGAGAGAGAGAGAGAGAGAGAGAGAGAGAGAGAGAGAGAGAGAGAGAGAGAGAGATTTGTGACTTCGGGATTTTGACGACACTTCGATACAGACTCAACCTGGGGATAGAGACATTGATGGGAGAATATTTGAGATCGATGTCAACGACATTGGTGATGGCGACATTCTCTTCTCCCCCATCTTCGTTCGATCCCCCTCCTTTCATCTGTGTATGAGCGGAGCCTAGCGCATTCTTCCTGTGTATAGCGCCAGGCCCCTTCACACCTAGCGATGATGATGATGTATGTTTGGTCTGCATTGCGACATTGATTGGTTTGATTATTGGTATTTTAGCCTTCTGCTGCGCTATCCTGTATTATGTGAGAGAGGTCAGTTCTTGTTCTGGTTAGTACCGTTACAGTATGCAACTGTAGTGAGGAGGGCGAAGGCAAGCAGGCGGAGAGGGGTATCGCCAGGAAGTCTACGAAGTGGTATCTGGGTGTTCGCAGTGTGATGAGAACTATCTGATGTGCGATTGATGCTAAGGTGGAACAACGGTGTAAGGCTGGTTGTGCGGAAGCAATTATTGGTCATCATAATCGGCGTCAGGTCATCTGGTGAGAATATTTGTGGTTGGGGGCAGTTATTTTGAGGTATGTTGCTCTTAACCTTATCTACCCTCTTCAACACTTCTTACCGTGAGGATGTGTGAGAGGGGTATCGCCAGGAAATCTACGAAGTGGTATCTGGGTGTTCGCAGTGTGATGAGAACTATCTGATGTGCGATTGATGCTAAGGTGGAACAACGGTGTAAGGCTGGTTGTGTCGAAGCAATGATTGGTCATCATAATCGGCGTCAGCTCATCTGGTGAGAATATTTGTGGTTGGGGGCAGTTAGTTTGAGGTATGTTGCTCTTAACCTTATCTACCCTCTTCAACACTTCTTACCGTGAGGATGTGTGTTATGTCTTGTAAGTCCTCTCATGTGAGGAGTCGAGTGCGCTCAACCTTGAGAGTCGGCATTGTTCACGTGGAGCATCTGCAAGGAGACGAAGCATTGGGTCACGGTCACCATGCCAACCCACCGGGGGTAGAGCACGTGTGCTTTGTTGCTTTGTCCTTTGTCTGCCTGCTGCGTTGTAGATGGGTCATGAGGGGCAGGCTAGCCCTACAGCAGAGACGAGCACCGAACGTCTATAAATAAGTATCGGCGGGGTTACCTTCCATTGGTTGTGATCGTCGTCCTGTTTGCGACGTTAAACAATTCCTGAGGACTTTGGGGGCCGTCCTTAAACACCTCTTGATCAGCCACTCGGTCGGTGTAAGGCTCGCTGCACGCGAGGGTAAACATGGTGCAGGGCTGGCCAGCTCAGCATTGACTCAGGGCACATAGGTGGGCCGTGTGCACACCGTTAGGTTTGTAGAACTACACCGGTTTTCAAGACCGGGGCTATTAACTGCTGTGCCATCTCTCCTATTGAAAGGGAATTGAATTCTACTCAAAAGACTATTATGTTACGATCCTGGTCATTTCCCAAGTGCAAATTCACAATGACAGACAATGCCACCCAATTGCGAAAGAAATGAAAGCACTTGCAAAGAGATAAAGACCGGAGGAGAGAGAAAGAAGAAGAAGAAGAAGAAGAAGTACACCAGCAAGACCAATGACAATTCCCCCTTCTCTTTCCACCTTCCTCCTCCTCCTTCACTTCGCCAATCTTATTCTTCTCTCAATAATTAATAATAACAATGAATGGATGAACCAGAATCAATATCCGAAGTTCCCTCTTACTGCTGACTCAACCCAACAACAACAACAATAAGTCCACCATTGCTATGGCTTCCCTCCTTCAGCCTCCTCTCTCATGCATAATTGTGGCGAACTAATGAGGGCCCTGCCCTCCTGCCCAAAAGACAACCCAAAGCAGCTATGGTGTTGCGCTGATGTCCAAAGGACAACCCAAAGCAGCTATGCCGTTGCTGATTGGTCCGCCATGCCTGACTCTGCCTCGAGCTTCCTTGGTGCAGCACTACCCCAACTGGGGCCTTCCAGATGTAGTGCCCAACAAGGTGTTGAAGACGGTGTCCACCATAGCCAGGTAGGTGCCTCGCCACTCTCCTATCTCGCCCCCTTCTTCCTCCTCAAGCTGGACTGCTCGCCATAGCCAGGCTGAGCTCCAGCGACCCTTCACCTCCAAGCAGCGCTGTACCAGCCAGCGCTGTGCTCCAGCAGCATGTTGCCAATCCTTGCATACCGCAAATGAGGAGGAGCTACTTTGCTCATCCGAAAGATATAGCGGCCTACTGGCCTCCTGGGCGGTGACTTCCTAGGCCGAGCGGCCTCCCAGCAACCGGTACCTCCTCCCTTTCGGAGGGAAACATCATTGCAGGCTCTGCTAACCTCCGGACAGGCCCTAGACCTAGGCTACTTCGACTGGTACCGACCTACCTCTATCCTACCGCTACTGGGCCTCTAAAAATGCCAACTTTTTGTCTTCTTCTGCTCGGCCTCCAGTACCCGACACTCCTACCACTACTCGAGTGGTACCGGCCTACCTGCTACTCGAGTGTTTTCCCCCCTGCTCTAAGTGTCGCGGGCCTACCCCCGCCTCTTTAGTGTTTACCCCCCCTGCAACCCTCAAAGTCACGGCCACGGCCCTGCGGGGCCTTACAACCAACGAGTACCCTTGGGGTCACACACACACTCAACCGACAAGCACTCAGACAAGCATGCAAACCAGCAGGCATGCACACACACACATATGGAAATCACAACAGAATGCAGGAATTTCAGCAAGGCATTCATTCCAGCGGCAAATCCCAGAAATCAGCAGTGTTCTCCGTCTGTGTTTTTGGCGGGTCATTACACTACCCCCCTCTCAAGAGCGAGGTCCCTTCGAGCGAGTAACTCATTCAGAGTCGGTACAAAAAGCATTGTTGTTCATAAGCGTTCACAACAAGTGGAGCACTCTTTAGCAGCTTTTTCCGGTCGATCCAGAAAAACTCATTCAACGGGTGATAGAGGAAATGAACCTTATACTGTCTGTTCTTCCCTCTGCCTTCATGGGAAATGATTTTGTCTATCTCATGGCCGGCGTCGATAGGGCGAGGTATCATAGGGTCTCGGAAGGGAAAGGTTTCATCCTCGATGTGTGGAAACAGTTTGGATGCATGAAAGACCGGATACGTGCGCAGATGAGGAGGCACGTCAATTACGTACGAAGGACCAAAATCATCCCCAATCACCTTCAGAACCTGCCAAGGGCCATAGTACAATGGAATAAGCTTTCGTGATACGCCCTCTTCATCAGAAAACTCAGACATTTTGACCCAAACATAATCCCCTACTTTAAATTTAACTTCTTTGCGCAACTTGTTAGCATGTTTGATCATGGCATGCTGGCGCTTTTTCATTGTTGCGATAGCAGCTTTGAGCAAGCGTGCATACTTGGCATTGTAGCCAGGCATGCTGGGCGTCAGACCATGTGATCGTTCGGGGAACAGATAGGAGAGAGGATTGCGCAGCTGCCACCCGTATTGCAGCTGATTAGGTGTCACACCTGTTGCAGAGTGAATGGAGTTGTTGTACAATCCCTTCACTTTGTGTAACTCCTTGTCCCATGTGTTCTCATCTGGAACAATTATCGTGCGAAATAGTTGGATGACAATCTGGTTGATTTCCTCAGCCACATTGGCTTCGGGGTGTCGACCAGAAGTCTTGTTCAGTTTAATGTCATAGATCTGAGAAGTGAAGTCCTTCCAATCTTTGCTAATGAATCTGGTGTCCCGATCACTCACAATAATTTTCGGGGTGCCAAACTGCAGAATGTACTGCTGATGGAATTCTTCAATGACAAGTTCAGTTGGGGCATGGGGAGGGAAAGGAATCAAGTTCAGAAATTTGGAGAAACGGTCCACGATGACCATGACTTGTGAATTTCCTGCCTCACTCACCTTTCCCATGTCCGTGAAGTCGATGGAAATCGACTCACCGGGTCCATCAGGAATGGGGAGGGGTCTCAGCAGGCCATAAGGCTTATGCCTGTGGACCTTGGTTCTTTGACGTATTTGACATTCAGCGATAAATTTCTGAGCGGACCCTTTCATTCCTGGCCAATCAAACTGCTGCAGAAGACTTTCATAAGTCTTCTCAAAGCCGAACTGTCTACTCCGACCATGTGCCAAATCCAAGAAATGAGTTCGGAGAGGCGCATGGTTGGGTACACACAAACGATCAAACTTCCCATACCGGCGGAACACAAGACCCTCGCATTCATGAAAATCTGGCTGACTGTTAGGGTCGGCCTTGAGCTGCTCAAGGATGGGACTAAGGTCCAGATCCTTGGCGGTGTGTTCGACCAGATCCTCCTTCAGTTTCCTTCGGAGGTCATACGAACCCACAAGGCAAGTCAAAAATTCAGGATGGCGGGATAGAGCATCAGCAACACGATTATAACAACCTTTCTTATGTTTCAACTCAAAACTATAGACATCAATGTTATGCAACCAGCAGGTCAGTGTAGGAGAGAGATCAATTTGTGTCTGAATCCACTGCTAGGTCTGATGATCTGAGTAAACCTTGAAGTGACGACCCAAGAGGTAGTGCTTCCAATGTGCGAGCACCTCGCGCAAGGCGTAGAGCTCACGCATATACGTGGAGGTAGCTACCTTGTGGTTGGGCATGCGTTTGCTGTAATACTCACGCAGGCCATCACCATCATCTTGTTGTAGCACTGCACCAATCCCAAACTGGCTCGCGTCCGTAGTGACTACGAATGTGAGGTTGGGATCCGCAATGCGGAGCACAAGATGACTCACCAATGCCTCTTTCAAGGCTTGGAACGCAGTCTCACACTTCTCACACCACGCATAGGCAACATTCTTACTGGTTAGTCTTGAGAGTGAGTGAGCAATGACAGAAAATTGGGGCACAAACTTCCGGTAATATGAGGCCAACCTAAGAAAAGAACGCAGTTCGCGTACGTTCGCTGGTGAGGCCACTTTCGGATGACCTCAACCTTGGTTGCCTTCGGCTCAAGGCCGTTTGCAGACAACCGGTGCCCAAGATAGATGATGCTGTCCCTTCCAAACTTAGATTTCTCTAAGTTGAGGTGCAGTTGCGCCTCCTTGAGAACCTGCAAAACTTCCTCAAGGTGCTTGACGTGCTCTTCCATGGACTTGCCGAAAATCAGGATGTCGTCGAGGTAAACAACAACAAAACTGTTGAGCTGATGGCGAAGAATCTTGTCCATGAGGCACTAAAACGTGGCCGGTGCATTCGTAAGACCGAAGGGCATAATGATGAATTCGTACAGCCCATTGCGTGTCTTGAATGCAGTTTTGTGCTGGTCGCTCGGATCAACTTCAATCTGATGGTAACCAAATTTGAGGTCGATCTTGGAGAAGACCTTGCACCCACCTGCCGCGTCTAGCAGATCATCTATGCGAGGCAAAGGGTAAGCATTCTTTCTGGTGATTCGATTGAGGTCACGATAGTCAATACACATCCGGAGTTTGCCTCCTTTCTTTGGCACAAACAGGACAGGTGCACGGAACTTCGACTCATTAGGCCTAATCCATCCACGGTCGATCATGTCATCAATCTGCCTCCTCAACTCCTCTAACTCGCCTTGTCCCATACGGTAGACGCAGCCCTTTGGAGGAACACTCCCTTCTATTATCTCGATCTTGTGTTTGAGCGGACGCTCGGGAACTCCACGAGGTTTGGCCAGAACTTCAGGGAATCGATCTAATAGTTAACGAATGTTTGTTAGGACGTCTGGTGGAGGATCATCCTCATCAGGAGAAAGAAAACCAGATTGAGAATTTACAGCAATTACAACCGGATTTGAAGTACTTGGGTCAGAAGATGAGGGATTATTCACTATAGAAGTAGATGGAATAGAAGTAGAATTACTTACCGAAGTAGAAAAGGCAGCAAAAGTAGAAGGCACATGGAGAGGCTTTACAAGAGCTACATGTACATGCTCAGCTTCCTTGCGCCTACGCACTGATCTGCAGAATTTGTTCGCACTCAAAAGAGTCACAGGGGACTCGCGCGTCTCATCTAACAAGACGGTATGCTCGTTCCCCTTGGCATCACGCACCACGAACTGGTTATCCGCCCACGTGGTCCTTAGGCAGTGAGCCTTTAACCAGCCCAAATCAATGACCGCGTCGAACGGACACTTGTCCATGACATAGAAGTTCAACTCATGTGTGACAGTGCGATCTCTGTCAAAAGTGACGAGCACACCTTTGACAACATGTGTGGAGGTGACAACCTCTTGGTTGCCCACCTGAGTCTGACAAGGGTTCTGCAGTTCCACTTGCTTCATTCCCAGGCCCGCCTTACGAATCTCGTTAGGAGAAAAGAAATTAGTGGTTGAACCACTATCAATCAGCACGCGGATGTATCGACGGTTAATGAGCAGTTTAAAGAAGGTTAGCTCCACACTCCCTTGAACACGGTGTTGCTGCTTGAGCTGCAGCCAATGCTCTAGGTGAGCGTGGAAGTCAACTTCCTTAGACTCCTCCCAAGGCTCAGTGTATAGACCACACACTGCAGCAGCCTTGGATTCAGCGTCGTTCCTAGCTTCAGGGGCAGGCTGTTGATCAGTTTCAGGCTCCTTGGAGGGGGCCTGCAACTGACGTTTCAGCTTCCCTTATTGAAGAGAGTGCTGATGACTCTTCTACGCCCTTTGCCTGTTTCCCTGAAGTCGATAACAGTCCTGCACAGCAAGCCCAGGCTTTTGACAATGCTTTCCCATTCTTTTTGACTGATACGGAGGGCTTCCCAAGGCTTGGTAGATGCGTCCTCCGGTTTCTCAGGGATCTTTGCATTCTTGGGGAGGTGTACAATAGTTCCCCTACCCGAACCACGGTTAGGCCTCTTGTTTGAAGCAGTCTTTTTAAAAGCATTAAGTTTTTTATCTTCGTTTACGTCAGACTCAATGGCTGATGTGGAACAACCCATATCGGAGTCCGGCTCTAGATCATCATCTAGAGACAGATGATCCGCGTAGGACTGATCTTCAGCCTCCCGATGTTCATGCAGGGCAAGCTGGTTGCTGCTTCCATACCGCTTGCGTTGTGATTTTCCACCTGCAGCGGGTGCCTTTTTACGCCTGGCGAGGTCCTTGGCCTCTAGGTTGACTAGATCCGTCATGAGCTCTCGCCAAGTGGTATGGTCTTTGAGTCCTAGCAGGGAGAGGTATTCTTTAGGGGCCACTCCCATGACTACATCCATACAAGACACGTCGGTCATTCCCAGGTCTGGAGTGGTGAACAGACCAGTCCAGTGTTGTTCCAAAGCCTGCATGGAGGACCTCCATGTTTGGCCCTTGAGGGCCTCAAGCTTCAGCCTTGCCTTGAGCGCAGGGTGCTTATCTTGGTACCGTGTGATGAGAAGGTCCTCAAGGGTGTTTTCAGGGGTTACTTTCAGCCACTCAGTCAGGTCAATTCTTTCATAACCTGCAGCAACAGCTTGGAGCTCAATGTGATTTCGTACAGCAGGCTCAGTATTAGTGCCCATGATCATGCTTCGGTCTTCCTGCGGTGTCCGCATAACCTCGAAGTTTGAGCGCATGGAACTAATCCAAGAGGTGATATCCGTTTTCCCGTCGTACTTGGGCACCAAAGTGGCCGCCCGCTTGTCCACTACGGGACCGCTGTACTGTACGCCAGTAAGGACTGTGGCGTTTTGGACTGATGAACCTGCATTTGGGACTACGACTAGTGCAGAACTGTCGGCGCTGCCGCTTGAGGAGTTGGCACGGGTTCCTGCGTTGGTCACAGTTCCGCTTGCTCTTGCCATGAGGACCGTGTTAGATTGAGAGACTGGGACTGCAGCAGGTCGAGGGTTAGGAGGGCGGGGGGCAGACAGTTGGGACTGTTTGAGGCCGAGTATCTCAGCCTGCAACTCTTTGTTTCGCTGCTCTAGTGTTGTCACACGGGACTCAAGGTCTTCCAAGGTCCGCAATCGAGCCAAGGCTGCTACGGCAGCAGCTAGCCTCTCCTGGAACCGGTCAACATTGGCTTCCGGGACCTGAAGGAGGGCCACCTGATCTGCAATGCTTGTGGCTCTGGCTGCTGCCTCTGCCTGATTGCTTCGCGCCTGGTCGTTACTTTTATTTCGCTTTTTTGCAATCTTTATTATCTAGTCGAGCAAAAACTCATACAGTGATTAGGCCGTTGAAAGTAGCTTCTATTTATCAAAGTGCTTCTTTGATTGCACAAGAAATATGCAACAAATTGGAACAAAAAATATCATTTCGTCAAATCTGTAGATCTATTTTCCAACAAATTGAAAAATGCAATTATGTGAAAGGAATTCGCATTAGTTGTTCAGGTCGAAACAATGGTGCAGAGATTGCTAAGACTGAATGCAGAAAATATGGTCAAACATCTTTGCWTGTGTTCTCAGATAAAATAGATTATGCTCAGGCACAAGCATCTACTCCTTATGGAATCTTAGGTGTCAAGGTGTGGGTCTCATATTCATAAAATCAACCAGAACACATATGCTATATCCAAAACGTACAAAATTTCGTAAATATCAGAAAGGAAGAAGCAAAGGCTCCCACGGGGCGGCACAACTTTGTTTTGGAAAATATGGTTTTAAAAGTTGTGAAGCAGGTCGCATATCATATCAAGGAATCGAAGCGGCGCGTCGTGCCTCACCAGGAAATTTTGTTTTGTTTGTTTTGGTGTCATCTTATATCCACTAATGAATCAAATCAATGTGGAAAAGAAGTCGCCCATCTGCCTTCTGTTCTGTGTGAATGACATTCACGCTTGTTTGTAGGCAAGCCCACTGGTYAAGTACCGCTTTCTCTGATGGAGACTCTAATCATTATTAGTATGCGCAACGTGCRTCCCCGGACTGCGAATTCGGGGCTTTTCTTTTGCCAACGTATGGCTATGGTGGACCTCATCTTGTGCCTGCAGTAGAAGTGGGATTCAGATATTGATTCTGATTCAGCTGTTCAACATTATTATTGTTTATTTATTGTTTGAATAAGGGAGGAGGAGAGGAGGAGGTAGTTGAGCGAAGAAGAAGAGCTTTGTCTTTGGTCTATGCTGGAGTACATCATCTCTTTCTTCTTTCTTAATTCTTCTTCTTCTTCTTTCCCTCTCTCTGCTCTCAAGTTCTTTCATTTCTTTGCAATTGGACCACATTGGGCTCAAGTTTATTCATTTCTTTTCGCAATTGGACAACATTGTACTTTCTGATGATTGTGGACTTCGAAGTTGCCCAGGATCGTAACAATATCCTCTTACAACGTCGTTCTAAAATCCCCAGGTTCTACTTGGTGAAATCTGAAATTCTAATCTCCTATAATTCCCTATTTCGTATAATCTTCTTCTTAATTTTTGTGCTCAGAGTGTTGAAATTCAAATCCTAATTTTCTAAAAATTCTTCTACAATTCCTACCTCCGATCTTGACGTCATAATTTTGGAGTATTTTTTTTTGAATTCGAAACGTGTATCTGAGTCTATGCTGGTTGTAGTGGGTTGTTTTGGCGGTGATGGTTGGAGATAACGCGCTTTGCAGCAAAGGGGCTAGCCTGTAGGGCGGGAATAGGGTACAGCAGCGGTGGAGATGGTGGCTCGACCTCAGTAAGTCTTCTCGGAGTAAGGGTGGCAATGATGAGGATTGGTGGCTTGTCTTTTGTCTGTTGACATCCGGTGGTCCCAGTGGTCTGCGAATGGACAATGCCAGAACGACGATGGTTAGTGCTAGGGCTTGGTAGCGCTGCCCTGTAACTCGAGCTATACGGGGGCATGAGACCTGGTAGAGAGATTTGGGGAGTCGTTGAGGGTGGAAGGCGCTCTAGTGTCTGTTGGTGGGCTGGTACTTAGTCAACGCTGGTCGGAGCCGGGGCGAGTTGCTCTGCCCTGTAGCCTAGCAGGTGGGGGGTTTTTGGGGTGGGTCGCGCCACCCTGTAACGTAACAGTTGGGGGTATGAGGCCTGGTAGAGAGATTGGGTATTGGGTTCTAGGGAGGAGGTGGATAAGGTTGAGTTGTTGAAAGGCACCGGGGCAGGTAGTTTCTGGTCTGAAAGCCTCATATAATCTAAAGTTGGTTTCTGGTTTCTTCACAAGTAAGTTGGCCGTTTAGTGGTCTTAAGAATGTTTAAGGACTCTGGGGACTCCTATCAACTCGTCTTAGGTGGCTTCGATGCTGTTATACTCAGTGATCTGCGGCTGTTCGATGCCAGAACGACGCTGGCCGGTGTTGGGGTGTTGCCCTGTAACCAACTGATGCAGGAGCGTGAGGCCTGATAGAGAGATCTGGGGATGCTTTGGGGTGGGCATTCCACGGGACAACCAAGGGTTGCTGCCGGGACAACGCTGGTCGGAGCTGGGGTGAGTTGTGTTGCCCTGTAACCCAGCAGGATTTGGGGGTGTGAGGCCTGGAAGAGCTCGACAGGGAGTAAGGCAGTTTTGGAGAACTTTGGAAGGGTTTGTTAGGGATGTCGAGGGTTTTGGAGCTTTTTTAGGACCTCTGCGGTCTATTTCCATGTTCCTGAATTACTGCAAGTGTTCTCAGACATGGCTCCGGTATCTCAAAAGAAGAGATCGAGGGAGGAGGAGATGGTGGGATATCACGCGTCCTACTAGTGAGAGGGCTAGCTGGTAGGATGGGAATAGGGTGCAGCAGTAGCGGAGATGGTGGCTCTGTTGCAGTAAGTCTTGCCGGAGTGGGGTACAGGGGATTGATTGGGGTGTCTGAGTCTTTTTCTAAATTGTGCATATGTTTTTGTTTTTCAAAACAGAGGTGAGTGGGAGAAGTAGATGGTGGGATATCAAGCGTCCTACTAGTGAGCGGGCTAGCTCGTAGGATGGAAATAGGGTACAGCAGCAGTGGAGATGGTGGCTTTGCTGCAGTAAGTCTTGTCGGAGTAAGGTAAAGAGGATTGATGGGGGGGTTCTGAGTCGTTTTCTGAATTTTGCTCGTTTTTGAATTTCGACGTAGTAATTCTCTAAGTAGTTCAATTTTTTTCTTAGCCAAAGCCGGGTAATGGCCCCGATATTTCAAACTTTCAAAATTCAATGTAAATTTCCATATGGGACGCTGGGCTCGGTTCCCAGCACGTGCTGCTCCCCACGAATAGATTGGAGCCTTGTTCCCAATTAAAAAAAAAAAAAAAAAAAAAAGTCTAGGTGTAATGTACAGCTGTGTATAAATATTAGGTGCAATTGGGGTAAAAACGATAAAAAACAGACACTTAGAAAAAAGGGAAAATACATGTTTTAAGTACATTCAGAGTCAAGATTCACTCAAGGATGAATCGGATATAAAAGGCTTGACTTTGGGAGGTTGAGATACAATGTATTTGAATCTAGAAGCAGTTGAGATAAAAACGAACTGAAATGGAGTAGAGAAACATATATTTTAGTACAGATTCATCCTAGCATGAAATGGACACAAGATATCTTAGATTTAATATGATTTTCTTTGAGATAATCTAGAAAAATCTAGACCATTGGAATCCAATGCGCAATGGATTACAATGGCTAGAGGAAACACACGTTTCAGATGCATCTAGAGCTAGCATCGAGTCCATATGCATTTCAGGTTGTAACAGACTACAAAAAAATGACCTAGACCAAGTGAAAAAGGCCTCGACACCAACAAAATTAGAACTTTGACACCCTCGAGCCATGGGACCTAGGGGTTATTATGGGAAAGTGAGGATCTACTAAAGGGCCTAGGGAAAAGGGCTACAAGGGGGTCGAAGTAGGACCTAGAATGGCTCAAATTAAAATGGGTCATTGTAGGATATGTGTTAACATTAATGACGGCCCTAGGATCTAAGATCCGAGGGCCGAAAAAATGGACATCTTGAAACGATGCACGAAGGGGTCGAAAATGGAGCCTTTCGGAATGAGAAGGGGGGCAAAGTAGTGGAATAATGGTGCGGATAGCAAAAAGCAGCTTTGAGAGCCATGAAAGCTGCCTGGGTCTCATCGTCGAAGTAGAATGGTCGGCCCACGCATTGAAGCTTGGTCAAATTGGCCGCAATCTTCGGTTAACCCTCGGTACCCCTGGAGTCTGAGGAAAGAACAGGCACCCGCAATATTTGTTGGCTCCGACCACTCTTTGACGGTTTGGATTTTGTCCAACAACGGACTGATCCTCTCCGGTGTGGCAAAATGACTCAAGTACTCCCAACTCTTGTCGTACAAACTCGCACTTGTCACGGTTGACCTTGTACTTGGTGCAGCAAAGAGTCTCCAAAATGCGGCGAAGATGCTTGAGATACTTATCCAATTGTAAACTAGGATGTCATTGAGGTAAACAAGGACAAACTGGTCTAACATAGAACAAAACTCATTGGTCGTTGCCGCTTGGGAAGTAGCCAGGGTATTGGTGAGGCTGAAAGGCATGACGGCCCACTCGAAATACCCTTACCACGCCTTGAACTCGGATTTGTAGTGGTTTTGTGAACGGATCGGATTATGATGGTAGCCCGACTTAACTTTAAAAAGAACTTCGCACCGCCCAAACTCTCAAGAAGATTGTCGATGCGAGGAAGAGGTTCCATGTTATGGATTGTTTGCACAAGCTAAGATCCTTGTTCTTCTTTTGAACGAATAGAGGGAGCGCACCTGAAGGGAAGCTATTGGGTCGGATCCAACCCTTGTTAAGCAAATTATCGATTTGCACACTTAAAACCGCAAGCTCCTACTCGCTCACGCCAGAGATACAGCCATTGGGTGGAACGACGTTGTCCTCAACAATGATCTGGTAAGAGATGGGGCGGTCCAGAACTACACTCGTTGGAGGCTCAAAAATGTCTTCAAATTTGTTGAGTAACCGAAGTACAGAAGGATCCAAAGACACATCCGTTGGTGAAGAGTCGGTGGTCGCCATGGTGCGAAGGAAGCAAAGGCCGATTTCCTCGGACCGCTTGTAAGCACAAGTGGTCTAAAAACTCTTGGCTGAAACTACTTGGCATTGAATCGAAGTGCGAGGAGGAGGTATGGTACACAAAACTTCGGCGCCGAAAGCGTTGTAAACGGTGAATGTCCGACGATGGAAGTTAACCATATGGTCCGCGCTCGCGAGCCAAGGCATCCCCAAAATCATATCGAAGTTTGTGCAAAGACGATGAAACTGATGGCTTCGCACACATGAGGAGCGCAGTACCCAAGGACATCGCTCGAAAAGTTGTTGCGTACGCCGATCTGCAAGGTTGACCGAAGTGGAGCTTCCATCCAAACGCAAGCTCATTGGATGAACGATTAGCTAATGAAGTTACGAGTCGTGCCACTATTTAGCGAAGTGTTGCAGAGCGCTTGCCGTATTTGGATGTGAACATAAAGTAGTTGTGTGTTGTCGTTGTCGCACCATTGTGTGTGAAACATATGCCTGACCTCCCCTGAATAGTCAAGAAGATTGGCCATCGTGACTTTGTCATCCATGAGCAAACTTGGTGGTGAAGACAAGGACAAGTACTCGTGTAGAGATGTGCAATGCGATCCCAGTAAGCAGCCCATTGTAGGGAGAGGTAGTCAAGCAAAATCCACGGGCGTCAATGGGTACAAGTCCTCCATGTTGAACTCGTGCGCGGATTCCCTTAAAGAGGTTGAAGGCATTGAAGCCGAATTGCTAACGGATGGAGAGGATACCGCACAAATGATGGGTACTTGTCCTTGAACAAGAGAACCTAGTGGTGGAACAACCCGATCAGCATATTCCTTGAAAGAACTAAGGAGAGGACTCACAACTTCCTCATGTGCCCCGGAACTAAGAGAGGTTGCTCGTGAAGCAGCTGGTTTCGGAGGCGTCAAGAGTGTAGTCGTCCCACTCTCGGCGGCGCTTAGTTTTCCGAATGGGACTTCCCCTTGGCGACCGCCTTCTTGCTAATGCGAGTGGCAGTCTCATGATAGTCGCTATTGCACCATAAGCAATATGAGTACTTGGACCAATTCCGGTACACGGACTCAGAAAATACCATATTGAAGCTATGGTTCTTTACCGGACTACCTAGTCCCGGATGGTGATGAGGTGGATGTCTTCCTTTTGCCTTTGCCCTTTCCTTAGGGCTGCGAAGCACCCCCCCAGGTGGCTGCTACCATATCTCCCTGGTCCTAGGCAGCAATTGATTCCTTATGAATGGTGGCCTACGAATCTGCGGGCACTGCAATATATGGTTGTCGTTGCTATCACTTATTCGGGCTCGCAAATGCAGTTTCGTGGTTGTTGCCAATCGTTGTGTTGGTCAAAATAATCTGCGAGGCTTTGTCAAACAATTGTTGGGATGTGGCGAGTGTCTCCGCGACTTACGTGAGCGTGTGATGCAGCATCGGAGGTGGTTCTTGATGAAGTTATACTTCAGGCCTTCGAACATAATCCGCAAGCTTGGTTTGGACGCCAACCATTGATACCTGGTGATCCAATCCGCACTTGCCATAGAATGTCATAGCATGCTGGTGAAAGTTCATTAACTTCTCAATGGCCTTGAGATGTAGCGGCTGCAATTGGAACCATTTAGGCCATGCATCCTCAAGCGCGTCCCAGCTCATCTTGGTGTGGAGGTCAACGATCTTCACACCATGGGTGGTGATGATGTTGTCGAGCCATGCTTGACACACACCTTTGGTTCCGTGAGCTTAGCCGTCATTCACTCAATCTATGATCGCAACTGCGCGCCTGCAGTGGGAGTAGTGAATGCGTTCTTGAGAGTATTGAGTTGCGCTTTCAAAGCCTGGATTTCTGGTGACTCGCTTCCCGCTTTGATCGGAGCCAAGTTTCCCCATACTTCTCCCATCTCAGTCACATACAGATTGAGGGAATCGTGCAGAGCCTTCATGTACTCTGCATGCCTTATTTCCGCTGCTTTAGATTCCTCCTCTTTTCTCTCCTGCTCATCCTTCTTCCTTTACTCCTCCTCCTCCTTCCTAGTTGCCTCTTCTTGAGCTTTGGCTTCATCAGCCTTTTCCCACACAATCCTCTCTTCTTCTTGCTTCGCCTTTTCACGCCTCTCATTTTCTTTGCCACATTGGATCTCAATCCATGAAGCCACCGTTTCAGCCTTCGTAGGGATGGCGGTAACCTGGTTAGACAGCCAGGATCTGTTGTTGTTGTTGCCGAACCTGTTTTGGAAAGGTATAACAGCCAGGATCTGCTGTTGTTGTTGCTGAACCTGTTTTTTTTGGAAAGGTATAAAGGGCAGTGGAGCAGGAAGGGGGGCGGGATTGGGGCCAGGTGCCGCAGAGTTGGTAGTGGGGGAAGCCAAGAGGGCAAGATGAGGAGCATACGGTCGATAAGGTTGGTAGGAGGAGGAAGAGGACGAGGGATCCTCGCGGTGTGGACAATAACACGAGATGTGGAGTGTCTGGCCAGAAGTCCAGCATTGCGTTGAAGAATTCATTGTCTGCCAAAAAGAAGGTGGGCAAGGTGCCGCAGAGTTGGTAGTGGGGGAAGCCAAGAGGGCAAGAGGAGGAGCAGACGGTCGATAAAGTTGGTAGGAGGAGGAAGAGGACGAGGGATCCTGGCGGTGTGGACAATAACACGAGACGTGGAGTGTCTGGCCACAAGTCCAGCATTGCGTTGAAGAATTCCTGCCAAAAAGAAGGTGGGCGACCCAAAATCGAACGGTAATACCTTGAAGACATGTCGAGCAACAATAGTGAGATTTAGTAATCAAATCAGGGTGTAGGATGGGGGGTAGGACAGGGAGCAAAGTTTATGGGTGTTTGTACCCACCTACTAGTGGCATAAACTCTACTCAGGTCAGTGCAATATCGAGAGTATGCATGATTCGTTACTTCGTTGATGATGATTTAATGAACGATAATAAATGTAATCGTCAGAATGTAATCACCAAGGGGACAAACAAATAACAGTTTTAGATTAAAGAATATACTTAATACATAGGACCGTAATGCCATTCACAAAGTATACAAATTTACAACCAAGTTTGTGATGGATCCAACTAATGAATAATGAGTGGGCATATTACATGCATAACACATTCATTTGTGCGCATGTGTGATGCCAATGATAGACGATTCACAAGTCAATTAAAACTGCGATCAAACATATTTGAGATTGGAGATTCGAGTAGCGCACCATCTAGCAAGAAGAAGAAAAAGAAGAAAAAGAAGAAGAAGAAGAAGAAGAAGAAGGAGAAGAGGAAGAAGAAGAAGGAGAAGAAGAAGAAGAAAGGAAAGAAAGAGGGGGCGGAAGAGGAAGGGGAAAGAGGGGAGGATGAAGGAGAGGGCCAGGAGGAAAGCCCGACTACTCAATGATAGAAGTCTCACAATTGCCAACTGAAGATCTCGAGGAAGAAAGAAATAATAATCCAGCCCCCGATTGAAAATCTTGAAGTACAATAGCTATGGCGGCCGCTGCTTTGTTGCTCTGTCGGTTTCATTCGCCTCAGTGGTGGCAGAATCATCAGGAGCATTGACAAATAGAGTTGCAGGAGTTTCCTTAAGTAGTGAAAGGGATGGGAGAAGAGAAGGGAGGGGAAGGTGAGGAGATGAATTGGAGGGGTATAGAGGCATCAAGGAATGGAGGAGGTCATGATGAAAGCGAGAAGGGCTAACTGTTGAGGAAGAAGTAGCCATCTGGTCTGTGAAGGGGGTGTGAGAAGTGGGGAAGGGGAAGGGGAATCCTCCAGTTGAATCGTGAAGCCGCCTGAGGTTGAAGTAGCAGCGGCGCCGCCTGATGGCAGGTTCAAATAACGTGTGTCCTTCATTCCCATCGAAGGTGGAAGACGACGAGGTCGCTTGGCAGGCGGTCCCGAGCCAACATTCACTGACACAGTTGTCATTGTTGATGTAGAAGTGCCGTTCTCTTTTAATATCATTCTGACACCGGCCCCGGCGCTCTGCGGACCGTTTTTTGACCCATGCTCAGTCCCAAGTCCGGAAATCAGGCCATCGAATCCTGGGGGCTAGGTCCCAGGTCTACGCAGGTTCATCAAATCTCGATAGTCAGAGGTTCGAGTCCGAGTAGAAGACCCGAATAAATTAATCAAATCTCGATAGTCAGAGGTTCGAGTCCGAGTAGAAGACCCGAATAAATTAAGTAAATTCTAAGTCGCAGGTCATATGATGAAATCCCCAGGAATACTGCTGAGCTATAAGTCCTAAAACCCAGCAGTACTAGAGGTCGGTAGTTCGAGACCACAGGCATATAGTTCAAGGAATAATTTTCTCGAGGCTGGAGAGAGAGAGAGAGAGAGAGAGAGAGAGAGAGAGAGAGAGAGAGAGAGAGAGAGAGAGGGGTTTCAGGCAGGGACTATTGTTGGGCCTTGAGCGCCCAGGATCTGATTCGACATTCTGGGGACAAACATCATTGGAGATTTGAGGAGGAGATTATTCTATTTTTGGATGACTATGAGTGACACTCCATTCGTCTGTCCTCCCCTCTCCGCCACCCGTGGTCTCTTCCCGTGTGCGTGCAAGGAGGGTCCTTTCTTCTGTGTATGACCCCTCCTTGCTGTGTGACTTGTGTGATGATGATGATGTGAGTCAATTCGGCGTCTAATGTGTCGGGCCATGTTTTTGAGTCTCTCGCTTGGCTACATTGCATCATATCGTTGTCTATCTGGATGCAGGTTGCTTTGTTGATGTTACATCGTGCATCTGAGTCCTTATCATCACATGGTTGTTCCTCTGGTCATTCTTGCATTGCTCGCCCATCAGGCAGGCATACATCAAAGACGGAAGGGGATTTATGTAATGGTTTGTAATGGTTTGATCTTTCAAGTCTGAATTTTTCATTGAACTTTGTTATCATCTACAACGTTTCCGGGGGATACTGTACGCGACTGCTCTGTATGAAATGCTTACATACATTTTCCATGTTGTCTTCTGACCTTTCTGCAGTGATTTCAGCCAATCTTCAATTGGAGGCGATGTGCCGAAGGAGCTTGGCAACCTCAGAAATGTTGCTCAGTTGTGCGTCACACACACACTTTGGCTATGACCCACTCAGCTAGTCCTACCTTGTGGTTCTCTCTTTTGGAGCTGCGCAATTACTATCTCCTTTCGCAGTTTGCCTGCCATATGTTTTATTTTCCTCTCTTCTCATTTCCCTATCCATGCGCTCCTCCTCACTCTACCCTAACTCTGTCTTGCGGCCTTACGTATGCTGACCTGTCGGTGCAGTCATCAACTATCATATCATATCGTTGCCCAGGGACTATGTCTGAAGCATCCTTGCGGCGCACTTCTGCTGTGCGCCATGCGCCATGCGCAAATTGGTGAGACGCTCTTTTTTTTGTTGTTTTGTTTTGTTTTAGGGATGTGTGTGTATACACATACACACACACGCACACACAGAGCGAGCGAGCGAGAGAGCGAGAGAGCGAGCGAGAGAGAGAGAGAGAGAGAGAGAGAGAGAGAGAGAGAGAGAGAGAGAGAGAGAGAGCAAAGGAACCCCTTCACACGTATCAGAGGGCCCATGCAGGTAATCTGAAGGGTCCTCGCAACAAAGTAGCAAGGACCCTCCACCAAAATAGAGGCAGGCATTGAATACGAAGTGGAGCACGAACTGGCTGAATATATAGTCAGGATTCGTATTCAGGTCTGTGTTTCAGCAGTTATGGGTTGCTCACTTAGCTAGGCCCTCATGGTCTCTGCACGTGACTCTCCGGGCTTGGCTGCAGTACTAACCAAATTTGCAGAATTAGAATGCATCTTCTGCTAGAACGTGGAATAATACGCCGCCATATGTTTTGTCTTTTGTGCATGTGGTGAGTAGACGCCCTTAGGGCCACTGCACGTATTCCTAAGAAAAGAAAAACGAGAAAACAGAAGAGAAGAGAGAAAACAAAAGAAACACGAGAAAACAAAAGAAAAACGAGAAAACAGAGAATTAGTGACCCATAACTGTGATGCACAGACCTGAATTTGAATCCAGAGTCCAGACTATATATTATCGGCCGACGCAGACAACCTGGAAGTCTAATGTCTACCTCTGCTCCACGAGGGGTCCTTGCTAATTTGTAGGGGCCCTTCGGAAATGAGACTGGACACAATTAGGACGTGCAGACCCACACGCACACACATGTGCTCACAGTGTTGGGGTATGGGGTGGCCCTAACTTTTTTCCCTCTTGCAGTTTGATTTTCAGAAGCAAGGGGCATGTTTGGCCACCCCACCCTGTCCTTTCAATTTATTTATTTATTTATTTATTGGTGATGTGCTGCATCACGTGTGCGCTCGTGCATGCGCGTGAGCTGTGCGCCGCATGTGCCGCGACCCCGCGCACGGGATGTGCCGCAAGTATGGTCTGAAGGCGTTAGTCTGCCATGCCATTGGTGATCCTTCAGAATATACTTCCATGACATCATGTTTGTGACCTTTGAAGTGGTTTGAGGGAAAGAACATCACACGGGTGCGGGGACTGTCTGCACTGGGCCACAGCCCTGGAAGTCCGTCGTGCCAAGTCATCAACTGAAAGTTTCTTTTATGAGCTCCAGTGTGTCGTGCACAGGCCTCCCATACGGGCCTTGCAGGGCCCAGCCTTGGATCTGGGGCGTGCCAGATCACATTGCCTTCGTTTTGTGCAGCCTTGGGACTCATGACCCTAGCAGGTGTTTTGGGTCAGCATGAGTTATTTTTTCCGTTTTGGTTTATTTTTGTATTCTTCAGTTTCTTTTCTGAGTTTTTTATCTGTGCTGATTCAGTCTACTCTAGGAGTGCTGTTGAGAGATTTTTTGTCTGTTCCAGGATTTGTCTGGTCTGGGAGGTGTCGTTTCCGACTTTGCAATGTCCGAACAGACAGTACTGACTGCTCACAGACCAGTGGAGTTTCGCATGCCTATGATCTGAGTCCTGGCATGTCGCAGATCCTGAGAGCTGACCCAAAGAGAACGAGCAAATGCTGCACAGCGGACGACTGATATACCAAGATCTGACTCATCAGTGACTCAGTGAGGCTGCTGCACACACAACCATCATCATGCCAGTGGGAAATGGTACAGTACTGCATGCATAGAGGAGGCGCTGTACCAGACACACATCTACAGACGAAGTAGGGAAAGAGAGAGACGAAGGGGGAGGAGACGGAGATGTCAACGCAAGTGGTCCAACGAATCCCAGTCTCCAATAATATGTCCCCAAAGTCGCTGTCCACACAATGTCCAAGTCGGGCAATGGCCCGATGTCAAATGTCACCAAGTCTCAATCCCTCAAATCTCTCGCTCTCGTGTCACCAGAGCAAGAAGAAGAGCTCTGGAGGGTAGGAGGAGGAGCGATGGAGGATGGAGGATGGAGGACAGGAGGACAGGAGGAGAGAAGGAGGAGAAGAAGAATCATCTCTCTCTCTCTCTCTCTCCCTCAGGTGGCGGACCAGATACTGACCAGCTTAACCGCTACCAGAATACTATCTCATACTACCTGCCGGACTCAGGGCAGAGCAGCTATAAATAGCACTGGTCCAGTATCGACCGGGTGATGGAATCTGCCGGCACGCTGAATTAGCCCTGATTTCACCCCGTGTCTGTTGCCCATGGAAGGATTATGTCTCAGCTCCTGCAAGCTCCAAACAAGCACGTCAGTGACCAACACAAGACACGAAACAAGGAAAACAAGGTCGACGACACAATGGACAAGAAAATGCAGTACTTGTAGTCTATGGTAAAATATGGTTATCGGTCACCCCCGTGCCTAGACTACTGGCTTGCCAACAACCAGGGCTAAGCCGGGGTCCATGGCTTCAACCATTAGAAAGAGGGAGGGGTCTCTTCCTAACCTAAACTACCTCCTAACACAAGCATATCATGACAGTGCCACAACAACTCAGGTAGCCTAGTGGCTTTGACGGGTACTGGCAGGTCTAGCTTCAGTAACGGGCGCGCATAGCCACATTGATGCGAATGGCAGCCAACTAATGGCCTCAGATACGCATAGCGGCGCCCAAACTACTTATGATACCAGGATCTGCAAAGCTCTAATGGCAGCTGTCACTATGGGTGCCATGATACACATGCAGTACTAACACATACATCCTCACTCTTACCCAATCCAATCCGATCAACAAACTATAACCCCATCATCAACACATCAGTTAGGTAAAAAATAAAATTGTCATTTTTGCCTCGATCATCTGCCTGCCAATGACCAGAGTTCATTTACTAGGACCCCGATAGGAAGCCAAGATCCCCGACAACGGCGCCACCTATCGAGCACATCGGTCATTCATGGGGACCCTCTCGGCCGTGTCACATAGGATTTTGGCATTCGGGAAGCAAAGCGTTTTTAGGAGCACCGTCGCTCCGACCGAGTGCACTAGCTATACCTCTCACCTGTCCCTATAATAGGATAGGGCCTCCCCAGGCATAACTTACCTCCACCTATGGGAGTTGTCACCACCCCTTGGTGGCTTATCCCCGCTGTATTGGCCCACATGTGATAGCTCTTACTTGCGGTTGCAGAGGTGGATCAGTCAAGGGCGTTTCCGTTCGCTATAGCATAGGGGGTACGCGCAACTAACGCCAAAATCTAACCTGTGCGTAAATTGACGCTTTGGGCGCTGATCTCCCAAGCACGACGACCAGTCTAACCACGCGATGCTCTGTCTCAATAATCCTAAACTCAGACACAACTCGCGCGTAATCCTTTTTAACTTCCCAGACCCATAACTCGCACTGCGTGCGAGCAACGAACAACGACTCACGTGGAATCGTATAAACAAGGCGTCTATGCAATTGAAGGTTATAGGGACTAACCATGCATGGGTACGCAATTCATTGTCACGGCCACGCTTTATCCGCTGTCCATAATTGTACGACCCGTTGTCGGTTCAGGGGTTGTGCACGACACATGAGTACCGAATACGAGATGTCACTCGGGAAGCTTCCCTTGTGACTCTGGACGATTAAGAGACAAGTCGTTCATCAACCCCAACAGTGGTAGCGACTAGGCCGTTCTCACCCTAAGAGTGAACTCATGTTTTGGGAGCTCTGTAGGTGGGGTCGTCAAGGGGTTTGACTTTGGCAGTCGTAGACTCAATCGTCAAGTGTCAAGGGGTTTGATTTTGGGAGCCCGGATGTGAACTGTTGCAAAGTCCGCAAGTCTTCAGCGTGCGGTCCTACATCAATTGATTTGGACGTTCGGAAACCACGCGGTACGCAACACGAAACATAGTGACCCCAAGTTTTGCGCGCAGACCTCGCCTTATAACGGACGTGTGGAAGCATAACTTTTATCGTGCGAGAGGCACAATGCAAGCTCGAGCATAAACGTATAAAAGAGATGGGCGCACAAACAAAGCCATAATAGTATAATACTCAGCCATGCACATCCATGCGACTGGTTATCACGGCGACGTTTCATGCGCTACCCATAACTGTGCAACCCTCTTATAGAACTTATGGTTGCATGCGACACTCAAATGTGGGCTAATAAGCGCTTTGAGGGGTTAATTCCTCGACGCTAAACGGCCATGCGCGCGGTTGTAATCTCTCTTACCTTTCACGCTTGGCATGGAAGACTCGTGAGAGTTGCAAAACGGTAGGAAGACTTTCACTCTCAGCGAACAATAGTCTCGGCTCACTTACCACGGACGCTCTCGTCCAACCATAGAAATAAACAAGTAAAGCTTTGCCGACACCCTACCCCCTTCTCTCTTATCCCTTCCTAAGTGCCCATCCAAAGCGCAACGACGTGGAGCCTCCATAATAGGCCTCAGTCACTATCAATCCAGTACCAACGCAACCTTATGCCGTGCCCTCGACTACCACGGTCGAGCTAAGAAAGTGGGTAAATCCTTGCAACAAAAGAGAGTTGCAAGTACACAGGTAAGTAAGCGCAGCAAAAGGTAAGTAAGCGCAGCAAACTAAGTAATAGAAGGAAGGGTGACGGGGAATACAAGGTGCGCAACGGACAATACAGCGGGCGAATCAAAGAAAAGCGGGCGGACAAGGCGATAGACAGTTTAGCGGGAGTAAGTAGAACGGGGGCAGGGAGCGCATCGGATAAAGGTGGAGTACAGAAGAGAGTACAAAACAAGGGCGCGGGAGGAGGTAAAATAACGAGGCGCTTCATAGTCGGCAGCGACAACAAAGAGAGGAGAGAAGTGGAGGAGAGGAGGAGGAGGGGGGGGGGAATAGTAGAAGGAAGGGCGACGGGGGATACAAGTTGAGCAACGAATATTATAGCGGGTAAATCAAAGAAGAAGCGGGCAGACAAGGCGACAGACAGCTCAGAGGAAGTAAGTAGAATGGGGGGAGGGAGCGCATCGGGCAAAGGCAGTGTACAAAATAAGGTGCGCAGGGGGAGGCAAACTACGAGGCGAGTCAAAGTCAGTGGTGATAGCAAGGAGAGGAGAGGAAGTGGAGGAGGGGAGGAGGGGCGGAGGCAAACTACGAGGCGATCCATAGTCGGAAGAGACAGCAAGGAGAGGAGAGGAGGAGGGGAGGAGGAGGGGCGGGGGAACAGGGTGATGGGGAGAAAGAAAGAACGGATGGCGGGAAGGGGAAGTGGGAGGGCTCGGTGAGGATCTATAGGAGCACGGTTGAATCTGGACAAGAGGGAGAGAGGCAAGGGGGGGGAGGGCGGCTGGAAAGGGGAGACGAGGGGAAGGCCAGGGGCACGCAGGAAGGGGGGGAAGGGGGGGGAAGGGACATACAAAGGCAAGACTACACTAAGGGTGACGGGTGGCAAAAGGAGGGAAGGACGGGACAAGGTTTTGGAAGAAATCTGGCAAACGTTGGTGAGGAATTCAAAAAGAATAAGGGCCAACCCCCAAAATTGCTGAATTGCTAAACATTATAAAAATAAAAACAAACAATAAAAGCAAAAAACCGGCATGCCCGACCAACCCGAAATTTGCTGAGCTGCTAAACCTTGTAAGAATAAAAACAAACAAAAAACAAAAAACAAAAAACCCTATTGAAAAACGAACTCTGAGACAAGAACGGGGAGATCACAGTAACAGCATCATGAGACCGAATAATAGACTGCAGCGGGCACACAGAAGACTGGACTCCATGCTATTCTACAGTGGGGCTATGCGACAATTTGCTGACGAACAGCTGCGGCGAAAACGCTGGGCACATCAGAACAACCCCCCCAAAACCCCTCTACACCAGCTCGAGGACCTCGGCGGGGTGACACAGCAGATGGGGGATACTGGGGTACTGACGGAGGAGGAGAAGCAGATGGAATCCCGGAGGCAAGCCTCACACAGGGAGAAGGACCCCAATGATCAACCGCAACTTACCTGGGCAGATAAACTCCGTAATCCGCACCAGGGGCAAACTCTTACCATCCAACGGGGCAAGGGTAGCCCGCGAGCCGGAAACTTGGACATCCCTTTGGACGGCCTACCCCCGGCCCGGGCCTTTTTTCGGTCGAAGTTTCTGCTTCCATCAGAAACACGGGTGGTGACGCAAGGTGGAAAGCAAGTCATGGTCAAAGCCTACCCCAAAAATGGCATTGAGTGCCGGGATGAGATCTACAGCAAGCATGCCAATGACTGGGTGTTCCATGACGACACTGCCTTCAAATCAGTCAACGATAAAGTAAAATGGATCGGCCATCGGTTAGAGGTGCTGAAAAAAAGTGCTGAATTGGCACGTGACCATTTCCTGATCCAGCCGGTCTCCAACACATTGTTCACAGTGCTGTGCATGAATGAATCAGATAAAACTGCGATTGAGGGGTGGAAGCATCTCCGCTGCGAGAGATCGGAGGTCAGGATCTACCCGTGGGCGCCACAACGACGACTGGGGCCGGAAGAGAGGAGAGCATAGCTGATGCAGGACCCACTGGGTAGAATTCCGTCACATCCCAGTCGAAATCCAAGCGGCTTTTGTGTATGACTTCGGATTGCTGTACGACATAGTCGCTTTTATAGACCCTCTCCCCTCCTTTGTGGCTAAGAGGGATGATTACTTAATGTTGGCACTGGATTATCCCCAGGGCCAACCGTTCTCTCTGGATGATGTGATCCCGTACCGGGTGGGGGGGAAAGAGTACATGATCCACCCAGCACACAAGCTAAGGTCGTGGTGCCACAAATGCAAGGCATACGGCCACCTGAGCACGGAGTATGCCTGCCCGCTGCATCCGCAAAAAAGGAGACTGTTGAGAGACCCGGTGAAGACAACCCATTGGAGAACGGTGGACCCGGGACACGAGGGATGTGTGCGCCGCGGCTCCCCTAAAGATCTTTTAACACAGGAAAACACAAGCACACGTACACACATCCCATGTAGCGAGGGTTGGAACTGTACTAGCAGTCATGCCACTGGTGGTCCCTGGGTTAGCGGGTGTGTAGAGTGGGTTTTCTGGCGGGTCTATATTGAGGGACATATGAAGGAAGGCATGCCAATTGGGTGGAAATGGGAGAAAGTTGGGGAACCGGACTGGGCCTCCCGCCCCCCGAACACATGGGTCCCACCGGCCCCGGTGGAGGAGAAGGTGCAGGAGACCCCCCTGCAAGGACACACGGATAGTACAGATTGGAAAATGGTGGGGAAGAAAGGGGGAAAAGGAACATGGGTTCAAAAACAACAAACGGAACCCGGGCCGTCGACAGACAATAACAAGCTGCCCCGAGCCACCCCGGGTCCTGCAGCAAGACAGTATATTGCGGAAGAAAAGTACACAGACGGAATCGTGGTCCAAACGCAGCAACCCACCGCCTCTGAGCAAACACAACGAAGCAGGACTGAAGTGGCAATCAAAACAACACCCAAACAGGTGGGACAAGAGCGAGCAGAGGGACAACCGGAGGGGGGGGGGGAGGTCGGGGAAATGGAGGTGGAGCCAGCACCCAAACAGCTAGGATATGATGGAGCAGAGGGGCAGCAGGAGGGGCAGGAGGAAGCGGGAGGAATGGAAGCGGAGTCAGGGCCACTGGGGGAGGAGAGGGGCACAGCAGAAAGGAACGCTCAGGCCGGACCGATGATGGACATCAACCCCTTCCAGGCAGCCTTCGACTCAGAACCAATGGAAGTCGACCCTCTTCCGGTTAATGTTAGTACGGCGCCCGAGGGGTTAGACACGGAACAAAAGCCGGAAGGTGAGGAAGAAGGGGCACCACCACAACACCTACCCACGGAACAAAAACTGATAGCCATCGCGGAATGGCTGATGGGGAATTTGAAAGCAAAACATGGCCCCCTCACCGACGAGTTCTGGGACAAAACATATTTAGAATTGTTTCCAATGCTTGACGCGAGCGCCTCTCTTAAGACTGTACTAGAAAAGGGCCTGCAGCCTGGGGTGAGGTGGACGGAGGCCTGGCACAGACTAACGACAATAGTATTCGCACGATTTCATCCACCACGACCAGCAGCATCAACAAAAACAGAACAGAACAGGGACAGGACTGAGGCAGAGGAGGATCACAAACAAAGAACACAAGACCCCCTGGAATTACAACAACCAGCGCCACCACCAGGCCCGGACTCCCCGGACCCTGATGAGAACGGGCCGCTAGATCTGGTGCGGAAAAGAAAACTCAGACATCTGGTTGAGATGGGGCGGGATTCTGGCCCGTTGTCGCAGAACGCCATGCTGCTCATCCCCGTGCGGAAGAGGAACAAGAAATGGGAGGTGGGGCTGCTCCCGGAAGGGAATGGCAAACGGGGGCCATGATGCTACAAGGGTGGTCGTCCTTTTGGGCATCACCACAAAACAGTCAATCTGATGCGGCGGCAGGAATTTTACAGATGGAATTGGAATCCCACATTACTGGATCCCTGCCACCAGGAGCGTAGGCCATGGCCATGATCACAACAGGCCCCGCAAAAATAACACAGAGAGACATCTATATACGATACAACCCAACCAAGGACGTGGGCATGACATGGCACACCCGCGCCCAAATGTTGAATCTGCAAACGGTCAAGATTGGACGCAGCGATACGTGGACGGAACAAGATGTCCAGAGATGTTTATGTGTGCTCCTGAGACAGAGCCAGGACTGGGACCGGGACCAGTTGCCGTGGTCCCGCCTGTTAAAAGAATACATACACATACGCCCATATAAAAATCAAAGGGTATAATGACTAATGCTAACACGATAGACCCGGTTAGGGCACTGTATGGGAAAGACCGCATCTGGAATCAATGCAGGAGAGCGGCTGACCTGGATCTGCGCTCGATGAATGTGAACGGCCTGGCCTCATGCAAACCAGAAAAACAAAATGCAATATGGGACTTGATGAAAGGTGTAGGGGGGAGAAACTGGCCAGATATCGTCTGTGTTCAGGAAACACACCTGATGGACACCCCTGAGCACAACCGCACCCACAAGATGATCTGGCCATACCAAGCCTTCAGGGCCTATGCCCCGAAACCCGGAAGTGCAGGGGTGGCCATCTGGATTCCCCCGGAGTCCAGGGCGGACCCGGTCCACTGGGTGATGGACCAGGAGGAAGGCAGGTGGGTGTCCATCCTGGTCACATTGGAAATCGAAATCGTACGTATAGTGTGCATCTACGCCCCCAACACGGTAAGGGAAAGAAAAATCTTCTTTGAAAATATTAAAGCACAGATACTGGAAGGGGTCCCGATCATTATAGCAGGGGACTACAATGCAGCCCCGGACCGATGGATGGATAGATGGCGGACCCCCTCCCCAGCCCCGGTGTATGTGGAGGAGGATGAGCGGATGATAAACGACTTATGCCTCTCCCTGAAAATCTTCGACTCCTTCCGGAAATTGAACCCAGACACAAGATTCTACTCATGTCTACGGAAGACTGGTACTGAAGGTCAGTCAAAATCTTGGATTGACTTAATCCTTATCTCGGAAGACATGGGGGAATCGCTGCTTTTAGCAACGATCTTGCCTGCAAGTCCATACCCGGGCCTTGACCACAAAATGTGCACGGTTACTCTATCTTTTCGAAAGAAACCAGACTGGGGTCCGGGCTTCTACAAGCTCAACACTTGCATCTTGAAACAAAAAACCTTTCACAGTTACATTACAGACTGCTGGAAATACTGGCACATGCAAAAACAACACTTCCAACAGGCAATAGACTGGTTCAACAACGGGCTATTCTATCTGGGTAAAAAATGCCAAGATTACTCTAAACTATTGGCAGCCAAGAAACATCAACAGGAAATGGAACTACACGAGCAGCTGCAACAACTTAAGCACCAGGACCAGTCGAATGACAGCCAAAATTTGCAAGCAGAAGAATGCTCAGAGATTCAAACGCTCAAGAACCGACTTTAGGCTTTCGCCACGCAACGCTCGGAAGGAATACGAATAAGAGGACGATTGACAAGGTACCAAACAGAAGGAACAATGGATAGGAATTTTTTTAGCATGGCCAGGGTGCGCTCGCACAGAACTACCATCGAGGAAATTTATGATCCACAAACCGGACATCAAGATATCGTCACCTCCACCCCCCACTGCGCACAAATAGCTCGATCATTTTTCCAAGACCTGTTTACCTCAAGGTGCGTCCGGCAGGAGAGAAATGCTAGGGAAAAAGATATTGCAGAGTTCTTGACTCCACTAGAGAAGACCCTGACAGGCCAGCAGAAAATAGACCTGGACCAACCCCTGTCCAAGGAGGAGATATGGATGGCGATGATGCAGATGGAAGAAGAGAAGACGCCGGGCATCGATGGGTTCCCAAAGGAATTTTGGGAAACCTTCTGGACGCAGATGGCCCCGGATCTCATGGAGTATTATCAGCAGGTGTGGAAAACAGGGACAATGGGGGAGTTGGTGGGCCAGGTGAGCTTGATACACAAAAAGGGAGATAAGATGGACATCCGAAACTACAGGCCAATAACCTTGCTCACAGTTGTCTATAAAATGCTAGCAAAGGCCCTTGCGAACCGGCTGCTCCCCGTCCTTGTAGATATTATCCATCCAATGCAAACCGGGTTCATCAAAGGCCGCAGGATCTAGGATAACATACTATTAGTTAATGAACTACTCAAGCTGACAAGACAGGACAAACAGAACGCTGTTGTGGTCCTTATAGATTTTGAAAAAGCTTACGACCATGTAGACTGGCTATTCCTGGGCAAATGTATGGAAAAAATGAACATAGGGCCAATTTTCCGATGTTGGACTGCGGTGCTACACCATAACGCAACCACGTGCGTTCAGGTCAATGGAAGGATGACACCACCCTTCCCACTGCAGCGGTTGGTCCGTCAGGGGGACCCTCTGGCACCCTTCCTGTTCATAATAGTGATGGAGGCACTGGCAGCAAATCTCCGAACTAACAAAGACCTGAGGAAACTGCAGATCTCTTCCATCCCAGAAGAAGCAATCCCGATCTACTCAATGTTCGCGGACGATCTGACACTCGTAGTCGACGGCGACTCGACGCAACTGCAGCGAACATGGAAGAGATCAGGCGATTGTTCGATCGACTTACAACAGTTTCAGACATGACGGTCAACTGGGGGAACAAGACCCTGGGCTGGTGGATTCACCACCAAGGGGTCCGCCCCCCTGAGCTTCTGCGGGTCAAGTGGCTGCCAGACACGGCCCCGGTCAGGGTACTGGGAATCATGTTAACGGCACTGGGCAGGCCCGCATCGAACGACGAATGGGTCCTGAAGCTCGCTCTAGAGAAACTGGCACATTGGAAAGACCATCATACCTCTCTTATTGGCAGGGCATTGGCAATCAATAGCATGGTATTGGCGGCCCTCTAGTACAAATCTGCAATATGGGCCCTCAGTAAGGAGGCCATTCGGTCACTAAAGCGACAGGTAATAGCCCTGCTATGGAGAGGAAATGGAGAACTTCCAAATGTTATTAGCAGGGTAGCCTGGAGCTCGGTGATTCAACCTAAAGACAAAGGAGGCCTAGGGATCTTGGACCCACATACTCAGCTCAAGGCATTACTAATCCAATGGATCCGGAGACTGTTATTCACCCAACGCCTCCCATGGCATGCCCTTGCTTTGGAACAAATAGCTAGGCTTGCCCCGCAGGCACCGCCGGGAGTCAACCCACTAACCTAGCTTGAGGACCGTTACTGGACAATACCATGATCCCGTCCGGATTTGGCCAGGGATGACTTCTGGACCCGAGTTCTGCACGCCTGGCGACAACTCCCGCTGCTCGATAAACCCCCACCAACCAGATGGGAAGAGGTGGCACGCCAACCCCTTTTCGGGAGAGGTGGATAACAGACCGGAACAGTAGAGTGTACTGCAATTTAGGCACCCCATGGAACAACTGGGGAAAAAAAGGTATAACCAGAATAAAAGATATATGGGACACACAAGTGGGAGACTGGAAGACTGCACAACAACTCAGGGCCACGCTCAAGTATTGTCACAAAGTGGAAGAACACATTGAAACCTTGATCTTTGCCATTCCCCTGGATTGGGTCCGTATCCTGCGCAGAGGACCGCGGTTGGCAGAAGGGGACTGGGTAGCGGCCCCGGGCGACCCGGAGAGCGTAGGCGACGTGGTAGAAGTGCGTGCAGATGAATCCTCGATCGCTCTCTTCCACATTGGCAGGAACAACGTGCTCACCCAGTACACCCCGGAAGTGATGAGATGGTGGAGGAACTCTGACCTGCACAGGATCCGTGTGATACAAGACAAAGAGGCATGGATCGCATATCAGCCAGACACACCCGTGACTGAGCTCCCGATTGATCCCGAGGAGTGGCAGTGGTCCCCCCAGCGGAAGCGCAGCAAAGGGGACAACCTGAAGCTGTACACCTTGACGGTGAAAGCCGCTTACCGGCTGCTGCGACCAAAAGTAAATATAAAAGAAAAGGTGAAGGACCGGTGGAGGTCTCACCTGAATATAGGAACTGAAGTAATTTGTCCCATCCAATGGTTCTCCGCCACAAAGTCCAGGCCGACGAAGATGGCCTTGCTGCAATGGCAGATAGAACAGCGCTGCCTACCCACCAACGACTGGCTGATCGACCGCACATATCTGGAGCAGAAGGGACGGGCGCTACCATGGTGTAAGTCGTGCCACATCGCCTTCCCCTCCCGAAGAATCCCGGAAACAATAGAGCACATATTCATGCAGTGTCCGGGAGCCGTGCTCACATGGCGGTGGTGGGATAGAATATGGACACAGTTAGCCACAGGTTCCAACTGGCCATGGGACTAGAGAGCCATATTGTGTGAAACATGGTCCTCCCCTACTGACAACACTTTTGAAAACAACATGTTCAAGCTGGGAAGGAGAGCTGTCATGTGGGCCCTCTGGAGAAAACGCTGTATCTTGGCAATAGAGGGGGTTCGCATAGCTGGGGAGGAAGTAACAGACATGATAAAACAGTTCATCCAACAAGAGCTTAGGGCACAGTGGCAAAAAGTAAAAAACCAATTGGATCTGTTTCAGACATAAAACAAGCAATTCAACAATTCTCGGGGGATTGGTTGGGAAGTGAGAAGGGGGGCTGGTTCGCCTCCGTTCAATGGGACGGCGTACCTGCTCAGGAATGCCACCAAGACGAGCTCAGGAAAGATTATTCTATCAGCTTCAGAGATTGGACCACGGTGGGATAGGAGATCCCGCTGCGACCACCCATCGATTTCCCTGATCCGTTCCCGCCCCACCAGCTGGCAATGGTCAACATGCAATGGTATGGCGCAGAGTGAGCGACGTGGATCTGACGGTCTGATGCAGACGGAAGAAGCGGCAGCGGACTGAAGCGGGTGAGGCGCTTTTCCCTAGATAGCAGTAGATAGGGTGGGGGAAAAGGTCTTCTGAAACCAATAGGGTTGATCTTCATCAAAATTCGGAAGTGGGGGGGCCAGGAAGAGATAGCAGAGATCTGGCGCCTGGTTCAGGGTGAAGAGGCTCCCCCCCTCCTGCTCAGTCAATCCCCTGGTCTTCAGGGTAATCAATGATGGCAAGATCATTCTATATGTTTTTCTGAGGTGACTTGATGTGACTTGAATTTTGCCTATGTAAGGGACGCTGGACCCGGTTTCCAACAGGTGCTGCTCCCCACCAATAGATGGAGCCCCCCCAGGTGCTAGCGGTGTTTGCTCTTACCAGCACCGCTAGCACTGACGGGTGTTGCAACAAAAAAAA
>BFEA01000783.1:69232-82067 GCA_003427395.1 Chara braunii
AGAAGAAGAAGAGGAAGAAGAAGAAGAAGAAGAGGAAGAGGAAGAAGAAGAGGAGGAGGAGGGGAGGGCGACGACGGGGGAAGTCGGGATCCAGATAGGGAGGAGGAGGAGGAGGAGGGTTGGGCGACGACGACGACGACGACGACGGCGTCAAAGAAGAAGAAGAGGAGGAGGACGACGAGGGTGATGAGTTTGGCTTTTTTTTGCCTGTTTTTTTTTTCTTCAATCAATCAATCAATCAATCAATCAATCAATCAACCAATCAATCAATCAACCAATCAATCAATCAACCAATCAATCAATCAATCAATCAATCAATTCAATTAATGAATCGATTTGATTCTTTGATTGAATCGAGTCTTGATGTTGATTCGATTCGTTGAATCGATCAATCAATCAATCAATCAACCAATCAACCAATCAATCAATCAATCAATCAATCGATCGATTCAATTAATGAATCGATTCGACTGAGTCTTGATGTCTCCGGCGACGACGACGACGACGAAGAAGAAGAAGAAGAAGAAGAAGAGGTAGAAGAAGAAGAAGTAGAAGACGAAGAAGAAGCAGGAGAAGAAGAAAAAGAAGATTCGAAGAATAAGAAAGTTGAAGAAACTTAGAAAAGTTAGAAAAGAAAGAGGAAAAAAGTTGAAAAAACGAAAAAAAAGAGGAAGAAGAAGAAGAAGAAGAAGAAAATATGGCGGAGGAGGAGGAGGAGGAGGAGGAGGAGGTGGAGGAGGACGACAAGGAGGAGGAGGAGGAGGCACACCTACCCAGGGGTTCGATGCTCCGTTGGAGAACGCTGCGAGGGGACGAGCGGCGGGCAGCCCGATTGTTCGTTCGAATTCGAACGGGGGACCCGGCTGCCCCTTCCCGCCAGGCCCCCCCCCCAACCCCGCCCCCCAAACACCCCCCCTACGGCCCCAAGGACCCCCCCAGACCCTCGGAGGGTCGGTAACGCCTGCTGGGCGAATGCGTTCGCAGGCCTCCAAAAGTCGTTCATGCGAACGCGTTCGCTTCCCGTTCGGGCGAACGGCCGAACGTGTTCGGACGTTCGGAAAACTTCTGAACACGCTCGGTGTGCTACGCAGGCTATAGCCTTGTCAAAAGACTTCAGCACCTCAATTACTCTCTCGCGTTCGTGCGGAGTTAATATTTCATATCCTATATCCATCTGTGCTATCCTTTCGTCTGTCAGTTGCTGCGGCGTGTTTCTTTTCTTCTCTTTTATCTCCTTTGTGATCTCTTCTTCAGATATTCCTTCATGTATTGGTCACTCGCACCCCACCGCTGCCGGTTTGACACTTTCTGCTATTTGCTTGTGTCGTTTAGGTCGGCCCCCATACGGGGGCTTGCCCTTTAAAAAAAGACAAAGATGACTCCTTCGATCTCCTCATCCTTGTCCTTTGGATAGGACCCCCCATCAACTACAAACCAGTCTCCCAAGTCCTCCATTTCCACGATTCTGCTCTCTTCCTCAGTAAACCTCAACCTCGATCTCTTCTCTCTGAATTGTACTCATCGGTCGGCGACAGAGCGTACGATCTCTTGTTTGTGTGTGATGGCGAGTGCCGCCCTATTCCTCGGATCTCGGGGTTGCACCGTCTCTAGCATAATGCGCGCCCGGTCTTGACGTTTGATAGAAAGCATCAGACTGGCGTTTGGCCGCTCGACAATGACAGCATGGGCGTAGATGAGCCAGGTACGTCCTAGTAAAATCTCCCCGCTGCAATCCTTGACTGCAAATAGGGGCATCGTGACTTTGATGCCGCATACTTCAATGATCGCTTCGTGACATACCCCTACTACCTCTTGTCTCTTCTTGTCCGCTGTCTCTATCTCGAACTTGTAGGATCGGTCCAAGTCGAACTTGAGCTGTTTTGCAAGCTCCTCGTCAATAATGATCGCTTCGCAACCGTTATTTATTACTCCCTGCAGAGTCACGTGGTCGTTAAGTATCGTATCAAGGACACCACTTCCTAGGATGTAGAACTTTTCGTGGGCAACTCCCTCTCTCCCATCTAGGTAAACCGTCACCGTTCTATCTTCTTTAAGAATGGACTCCTCGGTTTTCACGCTAGATACGGCTACCACTAATGGCTCAGTAGCCGACCCTCCGAGTATCTCATCTCTCAGCGGTATGCGAGTCTTCCTAGTCATTGCCTGAAGCTTGCCCCACTCTGCTCTTGATGCCGCCAGATATTCCATCAGAGTGCATTGCATCGGTTGTCTCAATGCTCTCCTCAGAAGCTCCACTGTGTCGATGCCATCCAATGTGCTCCTCATTACAAACTTCTTTGGTCCTCTCTTCCTCGGGGAAGTACTACCTCTTCCCCATCCACCTTTCCTCCTTGTTTATCCACCATGACCATATGTCTAGCTTCTTAGAGGAAGACCCTCGTGACCTCGTAGCCGCGACCCGATAAGAGTCCTCGAGCTCTCCTTGTCCAAGCTAAGTACCACTCTGACACTCTGGCTCTTGACTGCCTCCTTGCCTCTTTGTGTCTTCATCCGTCTTGCGTCCACATTTTCCTTCATCGAAGGAAACATAGATACGTCTCCTTTGTCATCAGCCTACTTGACGTATTTCCTATTGTCAAGCACCACTATCCCACTATCTATTGCTTTTTGCAGGTCAGGACAGTCTCCAATACGGGCCTCACTTCGAGCTCTGGCTTAGGATCAACTCCCACCTCTGGTTCCGCCTCGTGCCCTGTCTCAGGAATGGGTGACTAAGGTGGACTATCGTCTCCCAGATCAATGACCTCTCTGCGTCGGCGAGAACCAGTCTTCCCAATCTTGGGTCATGTGCCCTATTTGCGCGACGTCCCTTCGTAACCCAGGTGTCGCCCAGTGCTAGACCATCCTTGTGTATTCCTCCCTGATGATGCCCACATTTCTAAAATGCTCTTCATAGGCTGGGAAAAAGTCCTTCAAGTTGTCTGCAATCATCCAGATGGGTAACCCATCATGTCCCACTAGTGATGGTTGCAACATCCGTAGGCCCACCTCTATCTCTGGCTAGCCGCCTCCTCTCATCCTCAACTCCTCAATCCTTGTCCTCATCTCCCATGTTCCTCTCAGGTGATGGATCATCGCCCCTGCAGACCACCCCCTATCCGCCCCGTACTGAGTGAACTGCTCGATAAACATATCAGGATTACCAGTCATAGATTGGAGTGCTAGCCCGCTGATATGGTCGTAATGGCTCTCCACCCCTTGAACCTCCCTGAGGTTCCTCCCGTGTTTGTTTGTCCCTCTCGCCCTTCGACATGGCTGTCTTCGTAAAGTTTGTCCTGCAGAACAAGCGAAAGAAAACGACGGCACACAAGGTGGTCAGTATGGAGTAACCAAAATCTCTAGATAGCATCCACATCTAGACTATTGACCATATCAGATAATCCATTTGCATACCTCCTATTAGTAACTTTACCGAGTTTCTTTCTTTAACTGAATTAGACTCTACTAACTAAATCTTATCCTCATTCTATCTTATATATGTGTGCTTACCCCTTCTCGTGTCACGAACTTGTTCAGTTTAGTTCTTGACACCCAGTCCCCCCATATCTTCCCATTCAATTCTTCAATCTGATAAGCCCCGTAGTCACCACAGCGCGCAATCCTATATGGTCCAAGCCCTTTCTTATCAAGCTTTCTGGATCACTGTTTTTCTAGCAAGGAGTCGTATAGCAATACAACATCTCCAACCTTTAGTGGCTCTCTTCATATGCGCGTCATTCGGTCCCACCTAAACTTATCTGCAGTGCGGCTATTTGCTGAACTATTAACTGCATTTCTGATCCTTTCTTTTATGGCCTCGATCTAGCGTGCACGCAGGTCGAGCAGATCCTCTATGATAAAGTAGTCTCTAGGTCCTATTGTCTCCACGTTTTCAGGAAGCTTTCGATTGGGAATGTCGCATGCCTTCCATACCACAGTGCCGTTGGCGCATACCTCGTGGTCCTTTTGACAGTTACATTCTCCACGAAGAAGGCTGCCCTTAGATACTTGGGCCATTGATTGGGTCTACCATCTGTCCACTTGGCAAGAACGTTCGTAAGCGTACCGTGCCCTCTTTCCACTGGTGCATTCACTTGGGGATGTGGTGCGGTCGTATATCTCGTAGTTACCCCGTACTCTTTCGTAAGCGTGATTACTTCAACACAAGTAAACTTTGATCCTCTGTCCATTACGAATTTCACCACAAACGGGTATCGGAGGTAATATTCTTCGATACATTGTGCCAATGTTTCCCCAGTCTTCGTGCATATGGCCTTGCCATCCACAAGACCTGTGAGATTGTCCCGCGCATCGAAGATATAGTTATACCCTCTACTCCTGGTGGCATTATTAACAAATCTAAATGAATCACATCCCCAACCTCTCGTACATATCTTGGATGAAGTGTGGTTCTTTGTACCTGATAGATGATCTCTCTTGACATTGTACATAGGACTCACAATACATGCGAATCTTTTCTCTCATCCCTTCCCAAAAGTAGAGCTCATTGTAACGATCCTGGTCATTCCCAAAGTGCAAATTCACAATGAAAGGCAATGCCACCCAATTGCGAAAGAAATGAAAGCACTTGCAAAGAGATAGAGACCAGAGGAGAGAAAAAGAAGAAGAAGAAGAAGAAGAAGAAGAAGAAGAAGATGTGCACCAGTAAGACCAATGACAATTCCCCCTTCTCTCTCCACCTTCCTCCTCCTCCTTCAGTTCGCCAATCTTATATTTTTACTCCTGTGACCGCCAACACTCTCATCAGGTAGCGCAGCTACGACGTCAATCTGTCTGTAACGACCACAGATTACCCTCCTGGGTTCACCTCCCCTTCTTGCATTAATAAATGGCCATCCCTTACTAGGAAGCGCGAACGCATTTTGAGAGTCTTTTGACTTGCCTCTCTTTCCCTTATCTCACATGAAAGAAGCAACCCCAACTCGAAATAGTTCTGTGACAATATATCCCTTCTTACTCGTCCTCACGGAAGGCCTCTTTTATTTCCCCTCCTTCAAATTCATAATCCTCCTCTTGATCCTTTTTTTTTGTCTTTACCACGCTCCAGAGCGTCTATCCTTGAGGCCTCCACTTGGACTAGAGTATTTGCTAGAACATACATCCCTCCGATCAGTCTCCCGTGCCTTTCTACTTGGAGCGGCCCATCTTCAATCGTAGATGGTTCCTCGCACAATGCTCGAGTGGTTGTGAGAGCTAGCTCCATCATTCAGTTAACTCACTGCTCACCCTAGGGGTCCTCTTCTACGAACGGTTTGAGAACAATGACTGCTTTCGTTCGTACTCTTGAGGTGTAATCCATAGGTGTTGATTTTGAGCTACTAACTGCTTCACAGTAGCAGGCCATGCATTGATATGGAGTACCACATCCTTCTTTTTATCCAAGAAGCCATCTATTGGCGGTGAGCCCTCATGCGAGTGACATTTCTTGTTTCCGAGTATACGCTCCAATTCGAAGTCGAACGTCCAAATATATGTAAGCCATCTGGCAATGGTTGGGTTGGAAGGTGTGTAATTTTTAATGGAGCTTGCAAGAGCAGCCGAATCCACTTTCGACAGAAACCTACTCCGAAAAGATAGTTCCTGAAGATGCGCAAGTGGTGAAGGACTGCTAACGTCTCATGCTTGAATTGCGAAGAGTGTCTTTCCGTAGTGTTACGCGTGCGACTCTCAAGTCGTTGTGGTCTCTTTCTCCCTTATCATCTTTCTAAATAAGTACTCCTCCCAGAGTAGTATGACCAGCATTTGTCTCTATAATAAATGGTCGGGTCATATTGGCAGTGTAGTCAGGAACCCCCAATACCAAGCCTCCATCCTCAAACTCACCCTTCAATGATTTCATTACTGTTTCTTGCTCCTCTCCCCACTCCCATACTTGATCCTGAATGAGTTTTTGTAATTGCTCTGTTTTTGCCGCAAAACCTTTGATGAAGGTTCTCCAAAACCCGCCATGCCTAGAAAACCTCTCACTTCAGTGATCGTTCCAAAAGGAGTTGGTCACTTAAGGATCTTATTTGTTTTCCTGGCATTCGGGCGGCGCCCTCTTTCGTCATAAACAAATCCCAAAATCGTAGCCTTTTGCATGTAGTGCTTAGACTTTGGTCTGCTAGCGTTTAGATTATGCTCCCCCAATAAGTCTAGGACTTTACAAATATCTTGAATGTGGTCCCAGACGAACTTCCTTACGCCAGGCATTATCTTTGTTTCGTCTTTTTCTTTTGCCTTTTTCACAGCCAAATCATCAATATATGGCTGAGTAATGTGAGGACTGACTGTCTGCATTGCACGTACCATGTGACTCTCACCATGGCAACTGCGTTGGTCCATCCCTAGGGGGCAACATTCATGTGAACTAACCCTCGAGCCTCCCGAGGTGTATGGATAGTAGTCATGGGCCGGTCTGGCGGGTATACTAGAAATTGTTCATATCCGGAGTATAGGTCTATAAGCGAGATTATTGGCCTACCCGCACACGATTCCAAAAGTGCGTCTGCATTAGGCAGACCTCCTACATCTCTTGTCGTTACTATGTTCAACCTTTGCAAAACTTGTACCCATCCCAGGGTTCCATTTGGCTTAATGAAACAGAACCACGGCGATGCGTACAGCCCACTAGAATAGTCAGCAACAAGAGACTGGATTTTTCCATTAAGGTAGTCCGCCACCTTTCTCTCATCTTCTAGATTTAGGTATCTAGCCCCTCTCATATTCCACGACTGATCTGGCACAATATGAATCCGAATCGTTGGAATTTTGTCAACATCAAGGCGCCCTCATTGATCGTCATTGAAAGCATAGGCAGTATGCATGTCCTTCATCACCTTCATCATTCATGCCTTTTCCTCCTTGGTAAGCAACCCTGGCTCGCCCATGATCAGACTTGCCTTATTCTCCTCATTAATACGACGTGGTCCTTCCCTTGGCCTCTTCTCTCATCTATCATATTTACTTTTTTTCTCGTTCATAGTATACTTCCTTCTCTTCGGTTACTATAACGGGAACCGGGTGGCACTTCTGGCCTACTCTTTTGTATCGCCTTTGCGAGCCCTGCTTGAGACCACCCCTAAAAAAGGCCACCTTGTAGTTTGGGCCAGAGGCGCGACTTGCTCTCCCATTCGTCTCTACAGTCGGTATACCAGCTCCACCCCTCCTTCCATCAGATTCTCCATGACCTTCTCCCTCAACGCCGTGATTGTCTCGGTGCCCGCCATTCCAAATGTGGATACCATCTCCATTGCTTCGCTGATATTGGCGAGACTGATGGACAAGGTCTCTGGTGGCTCCTCCTCTCCAGCCTCTTTCCACTTTATCCTTCTCCTTTCCTCTTTCGACTCCTCAATAGTGAACGAACCGGGAGTATGCCTATTCCTCGCACTGCGTTATCCCGTATTCTTACAAACTACGACTTCATAATTTCCACATACGAGATCACAGAGAATGAGGAACGTGGTGTCATCCATGCTTATTAAGAATGTGATGATGTAGATCAGGCATTATAAAGAAACAGCCAAGGATTATGTGATGATGTAGATCAGGTATTATACAGAAACAACTTATGATTTTTACCTTTCCAATTTGTACAACCACATTCGAGGTCGTCCCTATAAAGACCGCCTTACTTTTAACTCTCATTAGGATCCCACTATCCGTGCGGTCTATCTCCATGCCTAATCGTATTGCATGTTCTTCCTTGATAAGGTTCATCTCCGCCCCTGTATCAGTCATAGCATTACAGGGCCTTCCTATTATTATCATGCCCACGCTCCTTGTAACAGTGGACTTCCAATCCGTCTTTGTGTCTGTCGCAGATAGGCGAGTCTTTAACTCATTGCGCAACTTTGGGGCTGATCCAAGGATATCTTTCAGTAGCTTATTGTGCGCCTCAAGAAGCTTATCCACCATCCTTTCCACATCAAAGCCTTCCTCCATTCTTATCGTATATTTCCTTTTCTTTTGCACTGAATCTCTCCAAGTAGGATTCTCATTGATCCTGAATCCTTTCCTTTGCGCCCTCTGTTCCGCTCGCCTATCATCCTCCTCTCTCATCCTCTCATGCTCCTCGTCATCATCCTCATCACCATCATCAGGAATTTTCAGGGTTTCCTTTTCTTTGCTAGGCTCAAGCTCTTCAGGTTTGTGTTGGCTAGAACTCGCATGCCCTTTACTCCTTGTCTATACTGGGTGAGGCACTCTCACTTGTCTAGAAGGAGGCCTGGATGCCATTCCTGTTAGCGGCCCTTATCCCAAAACGTAAACTCCGGGTGCATCTACTTGCTTCTCCAATCCTTCTAGACCCATAGAGAAACACCATTGGAGTCTTTTCCCTCCACTCATTCACTTCCCGACATATCTTTCTCAACTTCTCCTGATACCTTCTCATCTTTCATACCAAATCTTCCATTCTTTCCAGAGTTTTCATTGCTGGCTATTGGTTACTTTCTTCATTCTCCTCATCTGAGTCGACTGTTATCGGCTCCTCCACTATGGTACCTCCTTCCAATCTCTGGTCCACCTCTTCTCCCTTTTCTACTTCTTCCACAATTACATCAGGGGTTGCCACCCTTACCTGCCAAATACGAAACGTTGGTGGAGGTGCCAGTGCGTTTGGCGCATTCACCCTTTTCAAAGCTTCCTCCTCGTCCCTCCTGCGATAGTTGGGTCAATATGGTATCCAAACTTATCATAAACATCCCCTTCGACGTTTTTACTTATCAACCCTTCTTTTTCATTGTTCTTCCGGACATGGCGAAACCTGACCGTGTGCCCCTTCTGATCGCAATGTCGGCAAGTCGCGTTCCTCCAGTCCATTCTTCCTCTGCCATATCCCTGTCAGCCTTCCTGACCTCCTTGACTTCCGGAGGTATTCCAATTCCCATCTCCTTCTCCATCATTACTCCCGCCCGCATTTCCTTGTCCATTTCCTCCCCGCCCTCCATTTCCACGCCCGCCCTTTCCTTGGCCCCTTCCCCAATTTTGACGTTGTCCACGTCCACCAGATTGGTTGGCTTGGGACCCTTGTTGCGAGGTCTGTTGTGGCTGGACTGTCTGTTGGGCTTGTGCCCCTGAGTATTTGCATGATGCCATACTCGTTGGCGGTCCAGAATATGGCCCATATGATCCACTAATTGGCCATGGCATATGTGGGTTGTACCCAGGCCACGGCTCAGGAGGTCCATATTGCGGCCAATATCCTTGGTCGAGGCATACCCATTTGTCCTCCAGTCTCGGGCGGTGGCATTGTTGAAGCCTGCGGGTACTGTCCTTTTCCTGATCCCTGACCTCCCTGAGCCTAATTCTTCGCTTTTCGCTGTGCCTTTGTCAGCTTCTGCAGCTCAGGCTCCTCTTCCTCTTCTTCCTCTTCCTCTTCTACCACCTCTTCTCTCACCGCTTGCTTCCCTTTCTTACGCGCTTGCGATACAACCATGACTTTCTTTGGAGCATTAGCCTCTTTCGTAGCTTCCAACTGGGCTACCACTTCCTCTACTATTTTTCTGACATCAGGCCCACCACTTGCTATGGCCTCCTTGGCATTTCTCTTATGCCCCTGCTGCCTCATCTGGAAGAGGTAGACTTGATCCAGTACTCCATCAGTCCACTCCTTTTGATAGTTGCCCACATAAGCTTCTTCCCTACTGCCTCTTTTTCCGTCAGGGTTGCTGCCTCAGACTGTGAAAAGTTTCCCAGGAATATGGCGCATTGTTCTTCCTTTGCCATACTTGGTACTTTTCTTGCTATTTTCTCAAATGCAGTGGCAAAAACCCCGACCATAGTAAAATCATTTGTGCTTAGGGACTCTAAGTCGGCCGCTATGAGCAGACCATCACGTAATTTGAAACGCCTTCCCATTTCATCTTTAAATCCTTCCCAACTTCCTGCGGCATCTACTGCGACCTTAGTTACTTCTGGCTGCATTTCCCACGAGACGTACTTCAGCATTCGGAAAAAATTATCCGCCTCTTTAGCCTCTACCAAGATCTGCTCCATCAGTTCCAGCCATTCCGATACCTTTTCCCCTTTAAAATGAAAGATGCCAACCTCTGGTAGTTGGGATCGCACCATTTTCACTTGTTTTGGTGCTTCCCTGAAAATACATCCCAAAACAAAACACATTACCAACCCTTCATACATATCTATCCTAGCTAAACTCTTTCTACCACTTTCTTTTACAACTAACGTTTGTTCAAAATCACCATTAATCCCTTTATAGGGATATCTCCACTCTTATAGGAAGGGATCTTCACACTTATACGAACGCATGTGTGTCATGACATCATCGCGACAACTTAGGTAGCTTAGCGGTTCTGTACAGGCACCAAAGATCCTTGCTCGGTAACCGAACGCATAAAGTCGTATCAATGTAAGTGGTATTTAGTCTAAGACATTAAATACATATAGCACTGTCCGAATTACTCTATGGTACCTGGATCCGCAAATTTCTAACTGGAGTTACCACTACCAAGCGTCAAAGTACACAAGCGTCCCCACCTGCACACCGTTTACTTAATAATGCAATTTTACTACTATTATCAATACTCCTTTTATCACTCATTTATAAAGCAAAAATTGTCGTTTTGCCAGGATCTTCTGCCTGCTTTTAACCTAGGTTTGTTCTCTAAGGATCCCGATAGGCAGCCGAGATCCCCGTCAACGGCGCCACCTGTCGCATCGGTCCCACAAAGGGGACCCTCCCGACCATGTCACGCAAGTTTTTCAGGACTTCTTCACAGAGCGATGGCGCTCTGGTCGAGTGCGCCAACCATACTGTCGTGAACCCCTACGACATGATAGGGTCACGCAAGGTATGCTACATGTGCTCCCGCCAACGTCGGTATCCTACACATGTGACGCGTCGCTCTCAGTGGTTCTGACGCATGTTGCAATGGTCCTTGTATCATCCAATTTCTTCTTCGGCCCCACGATGCTCTCGTCCTGCCCCTGCTTACTCATCTGCTGCTACCGCAGTTTCCACTGCTGCAGTCTCGACTCCTGCAGTTTCCACTGTTGGAGTCTCCACTCCTGCAGTTTTCACTACTGTAGTGTCCACTGTTGCGGTTTCCACTGCTGCAGTGTCCACTACTGCAGTTTCCACTACTCCGGTTTCCACTGCTGCAGTGTCCACTATTGCGCTTTCCACTGCTGCAGTGTCCAGTGCTGCAGTCTCCATTGCTCCAGTTTCCACTGCTTCAATTTCCGCTGCTGCAGTTTCTACAGTTGCGATTTTCACTGCTGGAGCTTTCAGTACAGCAGTTTCCCTAACTGTAATTCCCCCTACTTTAGTTTTTACTGCTACAACATCCTGTCCTGCAGCTTGAATGCAAAGAACATCACAATCTCTCCAACGCTCACGTCCTTTGCTCCAAAATCTTGCCCAATGCACCCCCCTCTCATCTTTCTCTATACTTATCCGTAAACGACTGCGTTCCTCCTCACCACCCCCATCTCCTCCACGGTCTCGCTTGCGAACAAACTCTCCAGTTTCCATTGTCCCCATTGTTCCACCTGCGTTGCTAGGTACGAGTTCAGCTTCTAGTTGCAACACCACTACTCCTCTTGTTGTGTATCACCGACGACACCCGCGGCATTGTCACTTGTCCGGGGATCAGCAACCTGTTTCTTTGTCTGCCCCGATTCTCTCTGTGCCTCCTCCACAGGTTGTTGCGGTTCCTTTGACTCCTGCCGACAGTCCATCTGCCTGCAAGCAGCCACCAGTCCCTACTCAAGATGCAGCTGCTGCCCAGAGTACACTCCCGGCTCCAGGTATAGTCCCTACTCAGGATGCAGCCCTAAACATTGAGGGATTGGAAAATGATCTGCCTGGATCGCAGTTGACCCCACAAGGCGTAGACCACATGGGGGATCTGCAAATGGCTGACCAGCATTGTGCGGATGAAACACAACTTTGTGCTCCGCCACACGCAGACCACATGGGCGATCTGCAAATGCCTGACCAGCAAACAACCCAACACAGTTTGGGCTTGCAACACCATCTGGGTGATCTGCAAATTGTTGGCCAGCATCCAACAAACCAGCCTGAGAACCTCACCAATCTCTGTGGTTTGACAACAACTAACATTTGTCTTCACATTCTCCATCGCCCGTTTTATACACCATCAGACTTCCTTGCAATCGCCCTTCAGCTTGATGCTGATCTTCCGCAACGACAGGCAGAGGATCGCAATTATACCAGCGAAGGAGGCTTTACCATTGCTGTCCTACGAGTAGCCATGAGGGACCGTCAACTTGAACTACGCAATGCTCGAGCAGGTGAGTGGTTTAATCCTCCATCCCACATCTCTGCCTGCATTGTGCATGGCCCTGGCCATTACATGGCCATTGTACATGCCTCTGACCACTGGGAGCTGTGGGACAACGGCACCATGGTCCATGCCATGATTGATGTCACTGATTTCTTACAAAATGATGTTGTTTTCTTGCCACAACAAACCGTCCGCAATCTCTTTTATGTCGAAGATCATTCCTCTGGCCCCGTGCTGCAGCAAGACAATGCACCAACACTCTGCGACCTTCTCCTTTGCACAACCACAAGCACTGTTACACTCGGCTGTAGCCGCCATCGTCTCTGTCACAATCACTACAATGACATGGTTTCTGCATCCATGTGTGCAGAGGACTGTCCCACCGTTCCTGAGTGCAGGCACCCTCCGCATCCGGACACGGTGTATGGCGGGCATGCTCAATGCCACCCGTCGTGGCAAGTGTTGCACTGAGAATGCTCAGCTAGGTCTTCCATGTGTTCATCCATGTCATCCTTACAATGTATGTCCTCTCTGTCGTCAAGGACAGACTCATTCTTGAG
>BFEA01000783.1:84338-99014 GCA_003427395.1 Chara braunii
TTTTTTTTGCTACCAAAGGTTTTTTTTTCCCTTTTTTGTCTCGTTTTTTTTTTTTGATTTTTTAAAAATCCTTTTCGAGATCTACAACCCCTTTTTTTTTTTTTTTTTTTTTGTTTTGCCCCTAAAACACCTTCGTACGGCCGTTGTCCGTACGCCCGTACGGGCGTACGTCCGTACGTACGTACGGGCCGTACGGAGACCCCCCGTACGACGTACGGGCGATGACACAGTGTAGGATTGAAGTTGGAAGGCCATGAGGAGAGAGACAACTGTTCCTAGAAAACTGTTGTTTCGCTGTGCCACAGCATCCTAATGACAACTCCTTGGAAGCAAATGACAACAAGTGGGAAAACGTCTCCAGGATGCCTCCTAGAAACTCAGGGATATCAGAAGCTTATAGGCCACCAGATGGAGGAACGGGTCGATCAGCTGCCAGAGGAAGGATTGTTCGAATTGATTCGCGTGTGGCTACAACAGTTACGAGAGGAGTTAGGTAAGTGTTTGAAAGAGAGCTATATCACATATCAGCGTACGGGACAAGAATGTGTGGATCGGTTGGTGGAGTTGGATAAGGGTCCTCGACTTAGCAAAAGCAGGAAGAATGGTGGGTGGAGTGGGTGGAAGCAGTGAGAACCTCAATAGAGTGGGAATGTGATGAGGTAGAGTCAGAGCAGCGAGGCTGGGAGAGAGAGGGAGAGTGAGAGCATACACACGCTCACTCAACTCGACGCAGACTTGGCACAACTCGACGGACGCAGACACAAAGTGGCAAAGTCGCAAAGTCGCAGTCTTGAATTCCCGAACACAATGTCAAAGCAAAGTCACACTGAACACAAGCACTGAGGCTGAAAACTTGGTTCCCATACTGGGATCGAGTCTGGACATAAGTACCAGACTCAGGTAAGGTCCTGAGGGCGAAAGTGAAAATGCCTCAGGGCCAGTACTGAAAGTCGAAAATCTGAGAGTGGCCGCCAGAATGTCGGATGGCGCCGAGTGTCCGAAATCCGAAAGTCCCAAAAGAAGGATTTTGAAAATGGCGGCCAGAATGCAGATGGCACCGTCTGAAATCAGAAGAGCAAAAACAAAATAAAACAAGAAAATTGTAAAAACAAAAAAGAGAAATGAGTACAGCAAGCTGGCGGTTGGTAACCCGCAGACCAGGGATCGAGCCCTGGCGGACTCTGTAACACTATCCCCTCCCTCTAGAAGGCAACGTCCCGGCTGCCAAAAGTCATGAAAATAATGCTGAATCCTGTGAAGGACGGGACGGGGCCGATCACTGGGAAGCAGGAAAAAGGGAGACGGGTATAATGTGGGTAACAAGGGCTGGGGGAAACAGGGTTTTCCTACTGATGAGCTACGGGTTAGGCGTACTGATGGACTGTTGAGAGGGAACAGAGTTTGCCTGCTATGAACTACAGGGTTAGGAACTGCAGGGGAACAGGGTTGTCCTACTGATGGGGGGTACAGGGTTGTCGTACTGATGAACTACTGGGCGAAAGGGTTCTGTGAGCAAAAATTAAGAAAGGAAAATTATTTTGGAGTGTTCGGGGGTTGGGGTTTCTGAGGATCTTGGAGTGACTGGGGCTGGGGGGAAAATCGCAGGTTCTGCAAAATGGTCTGGCTGAGAGTCTTGAAGCAGGTCTTGAAGCAAGTCCAGGTACAAAATGCTGCTGATAAACCAGTCTTCAGTGGGCTTGCGATGTGTAGTAGCGAGGGTTCCAGCTTTAAAGAAGTAGTGTAGCAGTCCATTAGATTAAGGTCCAAGTGCCAGGGTGCGTCCTGTCCACGATCCTGGTGATGAAGTCTGATCTGGATAGCAGGTCGCAGACTGATCCTGATGTCCATGTCAAGAGTGCTGCCCCAGAAGTCTGCGAGTCTAGGTGCCAGCCAATGGGACAGCATGGTGGCCAACCAGCTGCTTAATCTCCTCGAACTGTGCTGCAGCAGGCCATCGTCCTCGTGCGCTTGTCATTAGATCCTTTATTCTGGCGATGAGCAGGAGCCACATGAAAGGCTTGGACAAGAAAGACAGAGGATGTGACAGAGGACAGATTGGGGGACGAGATGGAGGCAAGAAGAGAGGTTGAGGGGCAGGGGTTTTGCTGGGTGCAGGGGGTGTGTGTAGAGCAATGAGGCAGGGTTTATGCAGGGTATATGGGTGTTATACGTAGTTTATAGCTAGGATACAGGGTGAGCACGATCATAGGCACAAACAAGTTTCACGACGTTCTTGAGATTATCGAGGGGTTCCCATGTAGATTCTTCATATGGGTATCCGGTCCATTTGACTTTGTATTCAGTGATTGGTTCCCGGTGCTCAGATACTTGAGTTGTTCTGCGTCCTGTGATAGATTCTACCACGAATTCTGGCCCGGTAGGTAGCATGATTGGTGGGGGTCTAGGATATGGGCGGTTGGTGAATTGTGGAGGTGATTCATGGTATTCTTTCAAGTACTCGACATGGAAGACAATGTGAACACGGCTCATGTTAGGGGGTAGTTGAAGTTCGTAATTAACAGGGGATGTTTGTTCAATGACGAGGAATGGACTGAGCCACTTGTTTGAGCATTTCTTGGACAAGCCGTGTTCGGGTTCAAAGCGTTTGGCGGAGAGCCAGACTTTGTCCCCTACTTTGAATGTGGTATCTCATATGTGCTTGTTGGTCTTGTTGGCTTGTTGTTATTGGGTTCTTTCAAGGGCATCAGTGGCTTATCTGAGGAGGCAGCTCATTGTTGCAACCCATTCATTGAGAGAACGACGGGGAGTGGATGGGTTGAGCTGCGAGGGGAGCAAGAAGTCTGATGGTAGCCAAGGTCAAGGTAGTATGGTACCATGCCAGTGGAAGGGCAGACAGCGTTGTTGTAAGCAATCTCGGCGGAGGTGAGCAACTGGTCCCAGCCATGCTGGTATGGATGACAATACTTTCGCAGGATCCTTTGAAGAGTATCGTTCATCTTTTCGGTCTGGCCATCGGTCTGGGGATGGAATACAATGTTGTACTTGAGAGTGGTGTCCTAGGCTTTAAATATATTTTTCCAGAATTGGGAAAGGAAGCGAGGATCACAATCACTGATGATGTTTTCGGGGAGACCGTGATGGCGTGTGACATGATCTAAGAAGAGTGTGGCGACGTCTTTGGCATTGTGGGAAGTGGTGCAAGGGATTAAATGGTCCCACTTGGTCACGCGGCAGACAATGACGTAGATGCAGTCATAGCCGCGGTCGGTCTTGGGGAGACCGCACACGAAATCCATAGAGAAACAATGACTGGAGCTTGCTAGGCTTGCGCTGGTTTGAGGGGTTGACTTCTTGACAAGTGGGGTATGAGCGGATGTATGCTTTAACGCCGGCGAGGAGTGAGGGCAAGTAGACGTAGCGAGAAACGGTGTCGAGCGGTTCGGTCCTGCACGGGGACCCTCTCGGCCGCGTCACGCAGGATTTTGCAGGACTTGTCGCGGAGAGCGTTTGCCGCTCCGGCCGAGTGCGCCAACCGTACCTCTCGCAAGCCCCTACGACAGGACAGGGTCACGCGAGGCACCGCTTACCTTCACCTGCGGGAGCTGTCACCATCCCTTAGGTGGGCGTATCCCCGCCGAGCTACTGAACTACATGCGAAGGCTTTTCGTATGCAATTGCAGAGGTGGCCCAACCGAGGGCGTTTCTCGTTTGCTGTAGCATAAGGGGTACGCGAGGTCAACGCTCAAAATCGAACCCGTACGCGAATTGACGTACTGGGGGGCTGAGGTCCCAAGCGCGACTCGACGTCGGTCGACTAGGACGCATCACACACACCACACGTTACACCACAACACTCACACACATGGAAGGCCACGAAATAAATAACACAGCAACACAACACCACAACACCACAACACCACAACAACACAACAACACAACAACACTCCTAGTCCCTTCAGTATCCGACCCATAACCTTTTGATGCAAAACTTGGATAGGCGTTGCGCGCGACGCTTAATATAAACCACGCGAATGCAGGGCTAACTCATATCGATTCGCAATGCAAGCGTACGCAAGCGGTCGCAATGATGGCGTACTATGTAGTACCCATACTCACGCGACCCTCGTTAATCTCGGGGGTCACGTTCGGCACTCAAGTGTCGGCTGATACGCGTCTTGAGGGGTTAATCTCTCGACGCTAGACAACCGTCATGCACGGTTGAAGACCACACCCTCTTCTGCACCCTGTGCAGAGGGGTTGAGTAGACAGCTCCAAGCTGTCGTGGCGGCCAGAGGTCAAGGGGTTTGACTTTGACGGCTGCCACGGACTACAACGTCCAACCGTACTAATTCTAAAAAGCAAAAGCTAAAAAGGGGCCTCCCTTTTCTCTCGATGCAGAACTTAATCAATCATTACGCACGGCCTCGATGAGTCGTGCGGGCACCAGAAACATGACACAAAACTATGAGAAGGGAGACGATCACTCTCACAATCACGATGTGGCTTCCTTTAAGTATATATATATATATATATATATATATATATATATCGTCACGATCACTCTCACAATCACGATGTGGCTTCCTTCAAGTATATATATATATATATATTGACGATATATATATATATATGACGATATATATATATATATATATAATCATACGCAAAACCAAGTTCGGATCTCAATTCACAGAACATACCTGCAATCACATCAAAGATCCACATCAACAGAGCACACACTACACGGGGTCAACTTCAACCATTCTTTGCGCTCACACCCCTTGCTTTAGCCATACAAGCCTCACTCTTTGTGCATTCTCAAAAATAAAATACTGAGCATCTTTATTAAACGGCCATTCAATTAAAGTCCGGGTAAAAACACAACAAAACAAATCAAACCACAGGGCTAAAGCCTTTAGGTTGAGTGGCAAGAGTGGATTAGAGTTGAGTCGGAAACCGACCTATTATCTAAGGATAACAGAAGGTGATCCCARTACGATCAGCTTGAAGATAGTCAAGCCTTGAATCAATATGAATAAAGGTGACCTGCAATGCAGCACATGCCAGTACCCAAGTCATGCTTGAGTGATAAAGAAATAATCATACCTTCCTAACTAACCTCTGATGTTTATCTAAAAATGTAAGAAATTCCGACAGCATATCCGCTAAACAGGATGGATCGCCAGATTTCTCCTAATTTTCTGCTGAGAAACGGGCGACTTACCTGTTTTCTGTTGCGCCATATCCACGCCTCCGACACTCTCGCGCACATCTCTCTTCTCCCTGTACCAAATATAAAGCTCTAAACCACTTTCTAACACCGCCAATCTACTCGCAATGCTCTAAAACCCCGAAATCGAGTTTTACTTGGCCCGATTCCATTAAGGAATGGGCGAGTTATAGCTTCTCTCGTCCTCACCATCCTTCTCTTCGTCATCTCTGGCGCATTCCTTATTAAGCGACGTCCCCGTCGCTTCAAATAATCAAAAGCTATCAAAACCTTCATATCTCCAAATGCTGACGAGAAAAAGAACCAATCCGATTGGCCGACTGACTCCGTTCGAGTGCTTAACAGACAGTACCCAATATGTCTTGCCGTCGCGCAGGTGTACGAGATCAGTACTACAACGTAAAGCTCATGCTGAGTAGCTGCCGGTAACCCTCTCCGTTTGTCCTAGACATCTGCCGGTTCATCGTTGGGTGTCCTATTTAGTCATCGTCCTGCATGCAGGGTCATAACTTAGGACGCGGGCCCTAACCGAGACCTTTATAAGGCTCTCCCGCCTTTGTCACACAATATTCTCAAAAATATATACAACTTTTATCACAGATCTCTCCTGCAGTCTAGTACAGTAGAGTCAGGTCTCTATCTTGGCCCACCATAGCCTGGTTGATCGAGCCAGATCTACGGCCCATCGCGTTGTTATTTTAGCGACGGTACTCTCGTTGGTTGTGCAACGATGGGTGATTCACCTGATAAATCATACTATCAGGACTCACAAAAAATACGACTCGACTCTTATCCCTCCGACATCCCGCGGGAATAAGACTCTCTGAGGCGACCACACCCCTCAAGCCCTACCCCTTGGTGAGACGTGGGCCCGCTGCCAGGTTACGCCGGTCAGCAGCCAACACTAAGGGTTGTGCCCTAGTGATGCTAGATTAACCCCTAGCTGGGTCTCCCATATATGTCTTAAGATTAGCATCATAGTGACTGGACGGTGTGTCGCATTAAACTCAGGCCTACTGCGAGACTACGCAGAGGTCTGTCTCACTCAAAGGCACGGCGCGCTCTCCAAAATCCACAAAAAATCACCGCCAGATTCACAGGGTCGTGATCTCCCACTTGATCAGAGTGAAGCAGACCACACATCTTAAAGACGTCTCTCAACATTTCACCAATTTGCGACCTTCAAATATTTCACCAAAATAATAATTTCTCTTGGTCTTTCTCGCCAGACTTTATCATTTAAACCGCTTTCCATGCCATTTTAAATCATTTAACCACCTTCCACTTTTGAAGGGGACTCTCTTATAAAATCTCACAACCACCTCCTACATGGAGGGGGGTCAACCATAAAACACTCATTACTGAGAGACCAACTTATGGGTACTCTCCACAACTCAACAAATAACATTCGGCATGGACAAGCATTTAAGTCTCAAAAGACTCATAAATCACTTAGGATTCTCACACATTCTCACAAAACGAACTGCGCCTTACTCGTACTCGAGCCTATTGTCTTCCCGTAGGCAGATTGCGCGAGTATACCAGAGAGCAGACAGTTTACACATTTCATATTTACAGAACACACGAGATGCATCCTGTACATCTCTCACATAAAAAATCATCATACATCAGGATAAATCCACTCACGTGAGAGTGATAGTGATCGTCAGACAAGGAAGAAGTCTCTAGTCTTTACTATGTATAGAGTTAGGATATTTCAACTCAAGAGGAACCAAAATAGTCTCGAAGCCACGCACGTACTCAGAGTTGAATAACCCGAACTCAAGGATGAGCATGTTGATCCATGCCTTAGAGTCACTCTATCTTGTCAGTTCCTTACCGGAACTTATCGCTAAACTCTCATTCGCTCTTTAAAATTTCTTTCTCTCAATGGTCTCAACCATGTAATAACATATATATCGTAAGGCTATGTATCGTAATGGAAAAATAATAATCATGAATAAATAATGATACTACGATCAAGTTAATTTTTCCAACCTTGAAGGTTATCAAATGCAACAATAATAATAAATATTATATTATATTTCCCAAGGCTTTGACATAAATATATTGTGTCGAGGGGCAGTGTAAACCTTCCTCAAAGATATAACATCTTATTCCTGAGCCCCACTCAAGGATCAAACCTCACTGCATCTCCCTCCGATTTCAGCATCTGCTCCTTGTAGACTTTTGCCAATAAGGTAGTCAACCTCACCATACATGCTCCGGGATGGCCTATCCCTTCGCATGCAGATGAACCTACTTGACATACAGGTAGTTGGGGATTCACCCCCTACCTCTCTGTGGCAGGCAGTAGCTGCCTCCCTCAAAGGCCATGATCTAACACGATTCAAACACTTTCCTCCTATTCAGTAGTAGTGTAGTCATTTTACCACAAGGGATTAAATGACAACACCCCACTATGGACCAGGAACGTAGTTCTGGCGTGGGTCTCACTACCACCTACAAAACAAGATTATAATTTCTTCAAAGTCATTTCTCAGGGAACAATAACATAGGGTTGCAACTTCCTTTAGGGTAGATTTCACACATTGACCACTCTCTTGCGAAACTCAATTTCCCAAGAGACTGGTCACTCCATTCACCTCCGAATCCGCATCAGATGTGGATTCTATGTAACATTTCTGACCCCTTTTAAAAGATCAACCCATGCATATAGATTGAAAAACAAAATAGATATGAATGAATAATTCAGATAAACACAGATCCAAAAGTTTATACATAGGTAGAATAAATTTAGATAGATGGCTCATGCAGCTAGTCATAGATGAATAAGACTCGGATAAATAACATCAAGCATATAGTCTTATATGAGTCGACATTTAAATATGCTTATTTAAAAGAAAAATTTTGAGGCAGATGGATGAATTTCATAAATAGACTCAAGAGTTTAATATCAAAACTATAAACTAAAATGCTTAGATAGATAGAATGTTTATAACTTTTCCTTACGAGAGTCCTTAGGTAAGAAGAAAATACCTCTTTCTTAGCCAACTATTTCCTATCGCTAGCATATCGTGATGCTGCCATAACAACTTAGGCAGCTCATCGACTACGTTAAAGTACCAAATATTCTTGCTTGGGTAGTTGAATATGCAGAGTCGCATCAACTGCAAACGACGATCAGACTATGACATTAGATACGCATAGCACCGTCCGTATTACTCTACGGTACCTCAATCCGCAAACTTCTAACTACAGTTGCTACTACTAGGTGTCACAGTACACAGGCATCCCTATCTCGTACCGCCTTTCAATAATGTAATCCCATCAGAACCACCAACACATTACTCATCACCCACTTACCTAATGCCGTTAACGAAATTTGTCGTTTTGCCTGGATCATCAGCCTGCACTTAACCTGGGTTCATTCTCTTAAGGACCCCGGTAGGCAGCCGAGATCCCCAGCAACGACGCCACCTGTCGAGCGCTTCGGTCCCGCACGGGGACCCTCCCGGCCGCGTCACGCAGGATTTTGCAGGACTTGTCTCGGAGAGCGTTTGCCGCTCCGGCCGAGTGCGCCAGCCGTACCTCTCGCGAGCCCCTACGACAGAACAGGGTCACGCGAGGCACCGCTTACCTTCACCTGCGGGAGCTATCACCATCCCTTAGGTGGGCGTATCCCCGTCGAGCTACTAAACCACATGCGAAGGTTTTTCATATGCAATCGCAGAGGTGGCCCAGCCGAGGGCGTTTCTCGTTCGCTGTAGCATAGGGGGTACGCGCGGTCAACGCCCAAAATCGAACCCGTACGCGAATCAACGTACTGGGGGGCTGAGGTCCCAAGCGCGACTCGACGTCGGTCGACTAGGACGCATCACACACACCACGCGTTACACCACAACACACACACACATGGAAGGCCACGAAATAAATAACACAGCAACACAACACCACAACACCACAACAACACAACAACACTCCTAGTCCCTTCAGTATCCGACCAATAACCTTTTGATGCAAAAATCGGATAGGCGTCGCGCGCGAGGCTTAGTATAAACCGCGCGGATGCAGGGCTAACTCATATCGATTCGCAATGCAAGCGTACGCAAGCGGTCGCAATGATGACGTACTATGTAGTACCCATACTCACGCGACCCTCGTTAATCTCGGGGGTCACGTTCGACACTCAAGTGTCGGCTGATACGCGCCTTGAGGGGTTAATCTCTCGACGCTAGACAACCGCCATGCGCGGTTGAAGACCACACCCTCTTCTGCACCCTGTGCAGAGGGGTTGAGTAGACAGCTCCAAGTTGTCGTGGCGGCCAGAGGTCAAGGGGTTTGACTTTGACGGCTGCCACGGACTACAATGTCCAACCGTACTAATTTTAAAAAGCAAAAGCTAAAAAGAGGCCTTCCTTTTCTCTCGATGCAGAACTTAATCAATCACTACGCACGGCCTCGATGAGTCGTGCGGGCACCAGAAACATGACACAAAACTATGAGAAGGGAGACGATCACTCTCACAATCACGATGTGGATTTCTTCAAGTATATATATATATATATATATATAATCATACGCAAAACCAAGTTCGGATCTCAATTCACAGAACATACCTGCAATCACATGAAAGATCCACATCAACAGAGCACATACTACACGGGGTCAACTTCAACCATTCTTTGCGCTCACACCCCTTGCTTTAGCCATACAAGCCTCACTCTTTGTGCATTCTCAAAAATAAAATATTGAGCATCTTTATTAAACGGCCATTCAATTAAAGTCCGGGTAAAAACACAACAAAACAAATCAAACCACAGGGCTAAAGCCTTTAGGTTGAGTGGCAAGAGTGGATTAGAGTTGAGTCGGAAACCGACCTATTATCTAAGGATAACAGAAGGTGATCCCARTACGATCAGCTTGAAGATAGTCAAGCCTTGAATCAATATGAATAAAGGTGACCTGCAATGCAGCACATGCCAGTACCCAAGTCATGCTTGAGTGATAAAGAAATAATCATACATTCCTAACTAACCTCTGATGTTTATCTAAAAATGTAAGAAATTTCGGCAGCATATCCGCTAAACAGGATGGATCGCCAGATTTCTCCTAGCTGAAAATAATCTATCTTTCCAAATTCTACAAAATTTCGGCAATGCTTCCCGTAGGAAAAGTGTCTTCTCAGAATCTCTACGAACCCAAAAATAACTAACCCTTTCAGATTTTTAGAAATTTCGGCAGCGCTTCCGGTAGGAACAGGAGGCTGTCAAGATTTATACAAAGCGGAAAACAAAAAGACAGAGCAAAGGTTTACTTGGGACTAACTTCTGACATTTGCTTTGATAGTTAGGATTGAAGATAGTTTACACGATCCCCTTTTAGAAGATGGTATCGCGAGTTATCGTCAACTCTAACTTCAAGTAAGGTCAGTCCTATCTTTATCCGAAGCTCTCCCTCCCATCATCCATCTCATCTACCTATGGCTCCAGCACTTGGCGAGCATCTAAGCATCTAACCTATCGAAAAGATGCCCCAGAGTGAGAGTCCACAAGCATGCATAAACAGACATCTCTCACAATCCCACATTAGTTTGGCCCAAGTAGTTCGTTAGATCACTCAGTTTTTCTCCCTTGTATATCCCCCTTGCTTATGGCATAGGATCAGACAATGCCCTAACTTAAGGGTATGCCCAACTTGCCTAAGTAACCAAGTAAAAGTACGTACAACTGGACTGCCCTAACTTAAGGGTATGCCCAACACCATATGAACTCTAGTCATAAAACATATGACCAGACCCCCCTAACTTAAGGGTACGCCTGGCTTCTGCTTAACAGACGACATGAAGCATAAAACTAGACTTCCCTAACTTAAGGGTATGTCTAGTCAGCCTTAAACGAAGTTTACGTAGGGTATAGGATTAGGCTGCCCCAACTTAGGGGTGTGCCTAACCTGCCTAGGACAAGTACGAACGACGAATGGTCAGACCGCCCTAACTTAAGGGTACGTCCAACCTACATAACACCAATAACAAGAGCATATCACTAGGCCGCCCTAACTTAAGGGTACGCCTAGCCACCTTAAACAGTTTTTAAAGTACATAAGACATACCTGTCTGAACGAGGTACAAGAGACGTATGACTAAGCCGCTCTAACTTAAGGGTACACTTAGTCTCCGTAGCGACACATATAAGAGAACAACCATTGACATACTTGCACAAACTTTATGTGTTTCTCTCTTATTAGGCAGATAATCAGACATACCCAACTTAGTGAGACATCCAATCCTACCTTGTGTTTAGAAGGGAAAATAAAACAATTTTTAATCTAACTCTCTGCTCCTTTATATTATCACGAGCATAAGGCTGAACCGCCCTAACTTAAGGTTACGCTCAGCCTGACCTGGTTACCTTCATTATATTCTCCCTTTACCTCTCTTCTCATTTTGTTCTACCCGACTTACTGACTGGTTTTCCCAACTTAGGGTGCCCGGTCTGCCAGATGATATAGGTTTGTATAATATGTATTAAAATTGTATACCTTTGGTTGACCTTTTGTTCATGGCTTATGACTGAGCCGCCCTAACTTAAGGGTACGCTCAGCCTTATACCGGTGTCCCCCTCAGAAGAAACATACACAACACTGGGTCCACGCAACTTAGAGTATTCCCAACTCTGTTTTCAGCAACCCACAAGAGAAACATCAGTACTGAAAGACCTCCCAACTTAGGGTGCCCATCCTCCTGTTCAGAAACCCCAGAAAAAAACTGCGACTGGTCCGTCCAACTTAGGATAGGCCCAGCCCTCAAAATCATACAATCAGCCCAACAAACATAAATAAAACACAGCACCGAGCCCACATCAACTTAGAGGAGCTCGGCCTTGGGTTGACCCGGTCAAACGCACGCAAACGCCTTCATCCCACCTTCCCCCCAGTTTGTTCTGTTTGAATCCACTCAAGTTTATCTGAACTCTCATGTATACTTGTTCATTTAACCTTCTGCAAAGCATGTCCTGACATACATAACGAAATAGAGAAGTAATAGCCTTTCATAGTTCAGATACCCACAGGAGTAATATAGTTATGGGAAGGGATCAAACGCGTCAGACGAAATTATACCTGAGTGTTCCCTGCCTCCAGAACCCCGCCTGGGCTTCGGCAGAGCTCCCGCAATCGGTGGGGCAACCTCCCACAGAGGCCTTGGCGTGGTCCTACGGGTTTCAATCCCGCCTGCCGCCTTCCTCTCGTAACCAAAACAGACTAGACTGAGAGTAAGAAGGATAGAAGTAGATAGGTTTAGACTCTCAGATACAAGGGGGGTGCTCTCAGACTCACAGGAGAGGGCCTCGTTACCTTCAACCTCCTGAGGGCCCTGCAATGATGGCCAAAACCGCAGCAGCATGGTCAAACTGGAGTCGACTGCTGGACTCCACCCTCCTGTCAAACTCTTAATCCGCAGCAATTAGCCCCCTACTTGTCCAGCCTAATCTCCTCCTCGAGCCACAATACTTCCCCTCAGCCCAACCACGGCCGCACAACAGCCTGTAACAATCCTTAGATGCAGCAGCCATGCTCAGCGATGGTCGATAGTCACAACAGCAGTTAGTAGCAGCAGCGGCAGGCAGTAGCAACCGTCACCTGCAGCAGCACACTGCGGTGGTCAGCAGCAACAGCTGCAGTCACCAACAATAGCAGCAGCTCCCAGTAGCAGCAGCTATCACCGGGAGCAGGCTATGCATAGTCAGCTGCAGTCAGCAGCAAAGTGAGGTAGCCAGCAGCTGTCACCGGCAGCAGGCTATGCATAGTCAGCTGCAGTCAGCAGCAAAGTGCGGTAGCCAGCAGCTGTTAACAGCGGCATGCGGCAGCCCCCTCCCTTACTTCCCTACGCGGACCACCGACAGCACACCGGCTAACACCGTAAGCCCGCAGCCTCCGTAGCTGGTCGGCTGTTTCCACCGCTACAACGAGGTAGACAACCCACGCACAGTACGCACAGCGAATCACAACCGTGTGCAGCAGACGACAGCCCGCCACAACTCTGGCTGGCCCTGCCGCAATGCTCAGTCCGGGAACAACACAGGCCTTGGGCACGTAAACCGAGCCCTTCGTCCGCCCTGGCTCAGTAACACATTCACCAGCCGGTAGGTCCATCCGGCCCTGCAGCATCAGACGGTACTTTGCCGCAGCTCATAATGCGCAGTGTCACAGTCAGTGGGCTCAGATAAAATCTCTCCACCTTCTACTTCTGCGCCCTCCCATTCTTCTCCGTCGGCATACCGCACAGCGAGCCCACCAGCCTGCCAAGAACCACATTCAACGGTGGTCGAACCAGTCTGTCGTAACTGTGTATGACGAGCAGCAGCTAAACCGGTCGGTCACAGCCACAACTTGCCAAGCGCTCCTCCGTGTGACATGAAGAACTGCACCTCTTCAATATGCGGCCACACAAGCTAGTGGCTCATCTTCTTACCACTCCCAACCACCGAGAAGAGCAGCGCCTCAGTCACCCGGCTAAGCGTTCCAAGCACAACCCCCTCGCAATCCCCGTTCCACTAGCTCAACAATCCTCCCTCCTACAGGTAGGTCCTTCAGCCCTCGTGACCTGCTTCTCGCCATTCCCAAACTTCGAAACGATCAGTTCCTCGACTAGCCAGCAAATCCCCTGGTCCCGCGTCCCTCATGAGTCTGTCTCTGGCCGCTATGACGGCCAGGTTCATATCACTATTGTGGACTTACCGGCGGCCAGGTAGTAACCAAAGTTACCATGCGGGTGACGAAGTCGACTGCAACGACGAGTTGCCAGACCTTGACGATGAGCACGACTTGTCAGCAATCCAGTCCGTGCGTCCACCAATGCGCAAAAAAAAAACAAAAAAACAACAACAAATGGGAGTGGATCTTCCGCTAGAACATGGAAAGATACACCTTTCTAACATACCCCCCGCCTCGGCTTGTGCGGTGCTACACTCGACCGCTATCTTTTGGGCTTCTGTTGGCTTACTCACACTCGTAACTGGCGGACGTCGCAACCGAGGTAAGTGCCCCGATACTTTCCCGCTCTCTCCCTCTCTCTCTTTGGCCTGTCTTTTCGCTTTGGTGAACCTGGTCGAAACTTCGGCTAGGTGCATGTTACACCAATCGTGCACAGAGTGCCGACCGTCGGGGCGAACAGGAGGGCAACCAGGGTGAGGGCGATCAACACACCTAATAAGAGTAAAGATCGAGATGGTCGTTCACGAAGGAGCATCTCGATCAGGTGCTTACAACGACGAATCCATCGGGGGAGGGGGCCATGGCGAACACTATGGCGTCCGCAGATACGGCCACGCTGCTCTACTCATAACCTGTGCAAAATGAGGACAAACCTTTCGCAAGAATGCGACCAAATACAAATCTTCGTATTTCCATAGTGGGAGCGCAGCTCCTACTACTCATGCTACGATTTCTGGCCCTCACCGCATCAATCTGACCTCACAGATTGATTCGCGATGTCCTAGCACCCCGGAAACGAGTCCTAGTTCGCC
>BFEA01000783.1:125752-135886 GCA_003427395.1 Chara braunii
CTCTCTCTCTCTCTCTCTCTCTCTCTCTCTCTCTCTCTCTCTCTCTCTCTCTATCTATCTATCTATCTATCTATCTATCTATCTATCTATCAGACAGGTTCCCCTCTCTCCCCGATCTGGCTCATTTGCCTCTCTCCCTGATTCGCCTCTCTTCCTGATCTCTCAGGCAGGTTTGCCTCTCTCCCTGATCTAGCGACTATGGTGTGGCGCGGCGGGGAGGACGACGAGGGAGGGCGACAGGGAGGACGATGGGGGACGGCGACAGGGAGGACGACGGGGGAGGGCGACAGGGAGGGTGACAGGGAGGGCGACAGGGAGGTCGACGGGGAGGTCGACAATAGGCAACGAGGAGGTCAACAGGGAGGGTGACAGGGAGGGCGACGGGGAGGACGACGGGGAGGGGCGAAGGGGTAGGGCGGCAGGGGTGTGGGGTGACGGGGAGGCCAACGAGGGAGGGCGACAGGGAGGGCGATGGGGGAGGGCGACAGGGAGGGCGACGGGGAGGTCTGCAATGGGCGACGGGAAGGACGACGGGGGAGGGCGGCAGGGAGGACGACGGGGTAGGGCGATGGGGGTGTGGGGCGACAGGGATGACGACGGGGAGGACGACAGGGAGGGCGACAGGGCGACAGGGAGGTCGGCAATGGGTGACAGGGAGGACGACGGGGGAGGGCGACAGGGAGGACAATGGGGAGTACGGCGGGGAGGACGACAGGGTAGAGCGACAGGGGTGTGGGGCGACGAGGAGGACGGTAGGGGAGGGCGACACGGAGGACGACGGGGGAGGGCAACACCGAGGACGACGGGGGAGGGCGACAGGGAGGGGGACGAGGAGGTCGGCAATGGGCGACGAGGAGGTCGGCAATGGGCGACGGGGGAGGGCGACAGGGAGGACGATGGGGGAGGGTGAGGGAAGGACAACGACGAACGTCGTTGCTGGGTTGTGGGGGAGGGCAACAGGGAGGACAGAGGGGAGGAGAACAAAGAGGGTGAAGGGGAGGAGAACGGGGAGGGCAATGGGGAGGACGATGAACTGGGGTCTTCACGGGTGTGGCACGACGACGAACAGCGGTGTACGGCGATTGGGATGGCGACGTGGAACATGGGTGTGGGGCGACGCCACGACAGAGAGGACGACGGGGGATGCCGAAGGGGAGAATAACGGGGAGGACGAAGGGGAGGAGAACGGGGAGGACGAAGGGGGAGGACGAAGGGGAGGAGAACGGGGAGGGCGACTGGGAGGAGAACGAGGCGGGCGAGGAGAACAAGAACGGGGAGAACGGGGAGAACGGGGAGAACGGGGAGGACGGGGAGGGCGGGTAGAACGGGGAGGACGGGGAGGGTGAGAAGAACGAGGAGAACGGGGGTAACGAGGAGGGGGAAGGGGAGAAGAACGGAGAGGGCAAAGGGGAGGATGACGAACGGGGATCTTCACGGGCATGACACGACGATGACCGGGGGTGTGGGGCGATGGGGAGGGCAAGGTGGAACAGGGGTGTGGGCCAACGGGGAGGACGACAAGGGAGGGTGAGGGGAGGACGACGACGAACGGCCACGGGGTTGTGGGAGACGACAGCCAGGGGGCTCTCTCCTCACTTCTCTCTGTCTCTCTGTCTCATCAATTTTGTCGCTCTCTCCCTCTCTCTCGTCACTTTGTCTCTCTCTCACTCTCTCTCTTGTAACTTTTATCGCTCCCTCTCTCACTCTCATTAGTTTTATCTCCCTCTCTCTCTCGTCACTTGTATCTCCCTCTCTCTCTCGTCACTTCTATCTCCTTCTCTCTCCGTACTTGCAGTTTTTTGGGAACTGAACGGTGGACGCGCCTCGTTTTTTTCTTTTTCTTTGTTGCCATTCCAGTTGAGGCATAACTCTTTTGTAGCTGTAATCATTAGATTCAGTACCAATCAATCAATCAATCAATCAATCAATCAATCAATCAACCTTCATTGATTGATTGATTGGTTGATTGGTTGATTGGTTGATTGGTTGAATGATGTATTGGTGGTGGGGGTCGGACTTTCTGTTTGCTTTCCATTTCAGGCGCAGGTCTCATTCAACCAACCAATCATTCGATCGATCGGTCAATCGATCAATCGATAGAACAACCTATCGATCCATCCATCCATCCATCCATCCATCCATCCATCAATCAATCGATTGATCGATTGATCAATCGTCTGATTGATTGATTGATTGATCGATCAAAATCGATCAATCAATCAATCAATTAGACGGTTGATTGATCAATCGATTGATTGATTGATTGGTTGATGGATGGATGGATCGATAGGTTGATCGATCGATTGATCGATAGATAGGTTGATTTATTGATTGATTGGTTAGTTGGATGTTGATCGATTGATTGATTGGTTAGTTGAATGATTGATTGATCAATCAGCGAGATTGATTGATTGATTGATTGATTGATTGATGGGAGGGGGCGAAATTGAGGTTGGGAAGCGGGGGAGGTACTGGCTCTAACACAAGTCGTGCTTTGTTTTTTGCTCAGCTCTTTGCAAGATGCCGAAGCACGGCTGCGAGAGTGTAAAGAAACATTATGAGGACTTGGGGCCAGTGGCCCAGCGGGCAAAGGAAACAGGAACAGGAAATGCAAATATTGTGGGAGGATGGTCGTCGGGACTGCAAGCAGGGCCAAGACGCATTTCCTTGAAAACAGGTGCAATCTTGGACCATTGAGGGCGACACTGAGCAAAGAGGAGTTGCAAGAGAGGGAAAGGGAGAGGAATGTTGCAATTAGAGAGCTTGGGGGGGGTTGTGCACCTGAGGATGAGTGTGAGGCAAGTGAGGGGAGGCATGAAAGTCAGCAACAAGGACTACTGTGGGGGCATCCACTTCAAAGACCGTGATGAAGTAGTCCTTGATCATGGACAGTGTCGAGGTCGTGACGAAGAACGAGGAGTCGCAACTCTCAATCGGTGATTGGATGACTGCCCACTGCATCCCCTTCAACATGATGAAGAACGAGGCGACGCAACTCTCAATCAGTGATTGGATGACTGCCCACTGCATCCCCTTCAACATGATGAAGGTGTTGATGAATGCCCACGAGTCCTTCAAGTATGCGAAGTACGAGAAGGCAAGGACCACTCGTGTAGAGGTCGCCAAGGGGAGGGTTGCAGCAAGGGTGGAGGAACTGCGGCGACAATGGCCTTCCACCGGTTGCTTGCTGCAACTGGGCTCCATCTTTTGGAGGAGTGTTTGCATGAGTAATCGGGACAAGGGCACTATATCGTAGAGTGTGATTGAGGAGGTTGGGCAGGATGCGGTCATGGGCATTGTCATTGACAATGCCGCAGTGTGCGCAGCTGTAGGACGCATGATCGAGGCCAAGTTCCCGCATATCTTCTCTATCGGTTGCACTGCGCACAGCATCGGCTTCATGTTGGAGGCATTCACCCAGATCGGATGGGTTGATGCTGCAATCAAGTGCGCAGTGGAAGTTGCGAAGTTCTTCACAAATCATACACGCGTGAGGGACTTGTTGCTATCAAAGTCTAACAAGGAGGTAGTGGCGAAACCTTGAGCAACCCGGTTTGCCACAAATTTCATCATGTTGAGCAGCCTTCAACGACTGTACCTTCCTCTTCGATCTTGTTTGGTAGATGCAGCATGGAAGGAGAGCATTGTGTTGCCCACACAGTGGCATCTATTCCATGCAGCCATCGAATGCATCCTTGACAACACGTTTTGGTCCGGTGTGGAGAAGGTAATGGAGACTTCGAAGGGCCTGCTCGGTCTCTTGAAGTTTGTGGATGGCAATGGCCCCACAATCAGCCAGATTGGGTCTGGAAATCTGAGGGGGGGATATGGCTGGGGCATGAAACTGTAGGGTGGGTGATGCTGGGTTTTGACACAGTGCCTGGACGGTTATGGCCGGGTAAAGGTTTGCCTTGGTTCCGGGTACGGTTGGGTAGAGGTTTCGCGCGGGTGACCCGAGGCCTGTAGGCATACTAGGCATATTTGGCAAGCCTAGGTAGTACTAGGGCCAGGCCGGACCCTTTTTCTTCACTAGGAAATAGTGGTACTAGTGGGGCGTGCCCCTAGTATAAATTTGTCTCTGGTCATCTGTCATTCGTCTTAGGGCCGAGGTAGTACTAGTGCCAGACCGCACTATTAATTCGGCCTGGCCCCAATCCTTTCATCCTAGAGAATACAGCATTCAGTAATAGGTTCTGGCCATAATTGCGGTCAGATCCATCGAAATCTGGCTGTAGTTGCGGCCAAATGTAGACAAGAAAGTATCAATGTGAGTATCCCCAGCCACTGGCCCACTGCCGACGCCAAAATTTGAAGCGGAAATTTGTGGATGGAAGTGAAGGAATCTGACATGCCAGCCCTAAGCTTGAAATAAAGATAAAAGGGAAGACTAAGCCTGGGTGGAAAATTTTGGGCACAGGTACGGCTGGGCATGGGTGGATGGATAGAAGGTTCGGGTGCGGTTGGATGCGAGTGAAGGGAAATTTGGCCTGGGTGTGGCTGGGTATGGGTAGACAATTTTTAAATCACCCTAGGTGGGCTGGGTACGGGTAGAAAAAAATTTAAATTACCGTGGGTGGGCTGGGGCTGGGTAAAAATAATAGTGTTTACATGGGTCCGGCTAGATATGATACATCGAGGCTGGGCTGGGTGGGATATGGGTAGGAAAAAAAAAGGTTTTGCAACCTCTGATGTTTTGTGAGTTGAAATCTGGATTTGACTTTGCCTGTGATCATGTGTATATTTTGAAGGAAATCACATTGTGATTGTGAGAGTGATCGCCTCGTGCTTTATAACCTCGTTATATTTATATTTTGTGTATACGCTCAGTATATTTGATCGCCTCGTGGTTGGGAGGGTCCCCCTTGTGAGACCAATGCGCTCGACACCGTTTCCTCGAGGAAAGTTGAATAGAACGTACATGAGTTTTTTTTCGGGTTGAAACAGTAGTGTGTTCGATGACTACTGCAAGCAGCAGTAGGAGGAGGGTATGCACCTCATTTTTGTTTCTTCAAAGGGTTGCCCAAAGAATATGAGCGAGAGCGATATACAAAAATCAAGATTGCAAAACCACGAAGTAGCCGAGATAGTCATGTACCAAGCACAGAGCAGAATGCACCAAGATACCATCCAAATAAGAGTAATACAATGAACTCGTATGTCAATGTTGACGCTCTTTGGTCACACCAACACAGTATCCAATGTCACTCCTATTGTTTGGCGCCAAGTGCCCAGCCTGCACTACTCAACCTATCTATGCCTCCTACGTTCATGCAACCATATCACATCGAAGTTGAAGACCCATGTATGTGACGTCATAACCAATGCGACCGTCTGCATGCACCAGGTACGTCTCTCCTCTCTTCATCACACCCCATCTCCCCCACCTCATGTGCCTCCTACCCGAAGACCACCATCGCCATCACCTGCTACCCGCACACTCAGCCCGACTATGGCCACCTTGTGCGCCCGCTGCCACTGCAGCGCCCTCTCACCTCTTGCGCTCACGTGCGCCCTGGCCAGCAGCGCTAGAGCAGCTGCTTGTCCGACGATGCATCAGCGTGGCCACCTTGCCTGCACAGGCCAGAATGCCGCTGCCTGGGAAGGGCACTATCCTTTATGGAAAGTGTGGCCCTGTGTTTGGCTGCACGGGCCTGGCTGGACGAGTTTCCAGGAGCTTCTAGTCGGGCCCCAGTGTCTGCGCTCAGGCCCACCTTTCATGTTACGGGCCTGGGCCCTTCACAGTTGGGAGCATCCAGGGAGCCCTCCAGGCTCCAAGTGTTTGCCGCATTCTGATTGGCTCGTGGTGCATGTGTGATGACAATACTGCATTATCATTGGCCCACAACCAGTCCATGATGTGTCAGCCTCACACAGCCTGTGCCCAGGGCGCAACGGCCTGAGCCCTGGGCTAAACTGTACAGCGCAGCTCTTGCATCTGGAAGGAGCTTCTGAAGGCTCACGTTGCTCGGTAACCAACTGGTGTGCTGCAACTGTCTGATACCCCACATATGGAAAATGTGCAAAGTCGGCCTCACGTGACCCTTCGCTTAGGGCGGGCACAATGCTTGCTGGGGGCCACAGCCCAGAGCACTTGCATGTCTGTAAGGGCCCCGTGAGGGCTCAGTCCTCGCAGGTGGGCCATACAGACCCCAACAGACAGAGATTGAGTTGTCATGAGAGAGTTTGTCCATGCCATAGAGATCGTCGCAAGGAGTAAAATTCCCAAAGGTAGGATCTAAAGGTTGTCTCCAGCGGAGTTGGATGAGCTTCTCAAGCAGGTCAAGGAACTGACTGACAAGGGCTGGATCAGGCCAAGTACTTCACGTTATGGTGGGCCAGCTCCGTGCATGCCAAAGGAGGGGGTACACTGACGACAGGGGCTTGCCATCGCAGTGCGAAATGTAGAGCCCCTACTCCGCATTGATGACCTCTTGGATAGGGTTTAGGGATACCAGTACTTCAGTAAGATCTACATGAAGTATGGTATCACCAGATGCAGGTAAAAGACATTGCCTGCAACATCTAGGGCTGAGCCCATCGTTTCTAAATCTATAGTGAGTGACTGGCTGAAGGACTTTGGACTGCCAAAATCTGTAGTGAGTTACAGAGATGTGCAATTTCTCGGTGAACTATGACAGAAGGTAGCCCAACAATTGAGATATGAATTGCAGATGAAGTCTAGGAACCATCCAGAACCAAATGGACAGGCTGAACAGATGAACCAGGCGGTACAACACCTAGCGCAATCAGATTGATTGGGATGACAAGTTACGACTGGCAGCTAGCCTATATAATAACACAGTGCATTCTACCAATGGCCAAACACGTAATCAGCTATATTTAGGATGTGAACCTAGAACACTGGTGGACATTTTGTTTCCTGTGTCGTAAGTCTTAAATGGCACTAGGTAGCATTCAGTACAGAATACACTACGAGTCGTTGCTGCAGGAAACTGTAGAACAGATCCAGAGAGCTCAAGGTGCTTGATAGCATCTGAGAACAACCGCCGCCGACAGTCAACTTCTCAGACCGGGGATAGAGCTTGGATTAGGTCTTCTGAGTTCAGGCAAGAGTAAAACATCTCGCGGAAATTGATGCTACAGTACTTTGGCCATGGCCTATCTTAGATATAGTAGGATCAGATCCTGATGGCCCATCATACGTGATTCTTGTTCCTCATTTGCTCACATTCCCTGTTTTCATGCCTCCAAACTCTTACCTTTGTCCCAAACTAAGCAGCTTCACTCAAGGCGATCAATGCTGCCCCCAACCATGAATGGATATATGGACACCAATCGAATTGTTTAGCACAAGATGATGTCGTTGCAGAAGCCACCTGAACAGCGAAGACCACTGAAACCGCAAATGCAGTATCGAGTGGAATTCAGTCACCCCTAGATCCAAAGGAGGATCGGTGGTGTATGATGAACTGATGAAGACTGCACTGCAGATCGTCTTGAAGTACAAAAGAGCTCTGAAAGGGAAGCAACTACAAGATTGAAGGGTTCTCAGAGGACTATCCAACTTGAGGGTGAAGGGAGTGCGAGGAAATAGGCCCTCAACTGCCCTGAAATAGGCCACACAGCCTTCGATCGGGCCTCACGCATAACGGCCGGGAAACTGGTAGGCCCTGAGGCATGGGGGTGGGCCTCCTTCCGGAAGGCCCTGACTCATGGACATGGGCCTCCCTTCTGGAAGGCTCTGGACTTTGACTACTGGACTGTGCATGAGGCTGGGTGCGGTCCGTTCAGGCGGCATAAAGGAAAGGGCAGTAAAAGAGTCGGGGGATTCAGGCTAGCAGGCTGATGAGGCCACGCTGCAGGATAGTCAGCACACTCAGCGCCCGATGAGGAAGCTGCTTCGGTAGCAGCAAGAAGGACGAGGGTGGGCGCCAGCCATAGCCGGACTGTGCGCACCATAGCCAGCCGGCGGGAATCGCAGTGGTTTGGCACGGGAAGAGAGAAGGAAGACAGTGGGAACGGGGCACACACCTGGTGCTGACGAAGACATGCTGCTTGACCATGGTCTTCAAGCGGCATCGAGTGATTGACATGTGGACCGGTTGCTGCCATGTAGATAGGCTAGACTTGTAGGAGCCAGGAAGTTGGATGGGTGTTCAAGACGACAGTAGTTTATTGCTGTTCTAATTGCTTTTTCCTTGCATAATTAATTAATTAATCCATAGAGCAATCAATCAATCAATCAATCTACCGGTATCTGGTTACGAATGAAAGTAGTATCTTTCAGTGGGCAGGTCAGCAAGTTACTCCACTTGGTCTGCCCTGATACCAAAACTGTCGGATGCCTATCATCATGGTGCAGAAGCAAGGAATCATTGAGTGCGGAGAAAGAAGCAAGCAGGCAGAAGAGTGAAAATAAACTTCTTTAACTCGTCAGACTCTGGACTAAGAGCATGCATTCATTATCACTCACGAAACAGGCAAGGAGGGACATACATGGAAGAAAGATCCCTCCTTGACTCAATTGCATGGGGAGGAAAACCACAAATGATGGATGCGGAGAATGAGACAAATGTGAGAGAAGAAAAGACAAAGAAGAAGAGGAAGGAGAAGAGAGTATCAGCCGAATGATAATAGACTCTTGCCCAAAGTCCCATAATTGTCCCAGTCTGAAATGTCAATTCCAAGTCTGGTAGACAACTCCCATTATAGTAACCAAGTCTCTAATCTCTCTCTCTCTCTCTCTCTCTCTCTCTCTCTCTCTCTCTCGCTCTCGCTCTCGCTCTCGTGCGCGCGCGTGCGTGCACCTGCGCGACCAGATACTGACCAGCGAAAGCTGAAGTCTTGAGCTGTCCTGTGCTGCAGGTGGAAGGCCGGCTATTGCCGGTGTAGAAGACCCAAGCTATGGTGTGCCCAGCTGAGTGCTGCAACACTTTGCTCGTGGTGAAGACCCCTACTCTGCTTTGCTGCTACTCATATACCTCTAGTGCTAATCTCTATGCTGCTCCTCTACTGCTGCTAGCACAGCATCATGCTGATGTGCAACCTCAACACTGCCGCAGGGAAGACTGAGCCTGGCCCGACTATATACGCAGGGCCTCCTTGGAACTGGACTTGGCCTGTGTCCTAGGCCATCCGATTGGATGTCCTATTGATGGTGTACGACACAGGCTGAAGTCCTGGTACTGTGCGGCTGGGCTCAAAATGGCCTGCCTGGGTCCCAATCGGGCGTCCCAGCTCCTCAGCTGATGCAGCAGAGGTATCCTGAAAAGGACAAGGGCTGGGCCAGGTATTAAAGGACAAACCTGGCCCAGTCCTTCAGCAGACAAAATCCAGCTGGCCCTGAAACTGGCGCAGGCAGTCCACACAGGCCAAAGTGCCTGTTTGGACAAGACAAAAATCCAAACGACACATCACATACCGGACAAAAGCAGACAAAATAGTCCGACTTCTAAATAAGACCTCAGAAGAATAAATGAACACTCAAAAACACCCTACAGCGCCCAATACCACTTACCTAGACCTGCATCAGGCCAAAATGATGGATGCGGTCCTGGAACCTCCCTAAATTGTGGTGAGTGCTGTCCAGGGCCCCAACCTGGTCTAATGTCGGGCCTGGAGGGCCCGTATGGGATCCGTGCATGGAGTCATCAGAGTGGGTATTGAATGGCAAAGTCTGTCGATGTGTGAGTCTATTTTTGTCTTTGGGCTCATAGCTTTGTGCAATCCTCGTGTGATGCATTGCTGCAGGACTATCAATAACTGCCTATTGAGCGGTGCTATACCCCCTGAGATTGGTAACTTGACAAGTGTACAGTACTTGGACTTGAGTCACAACCAAAACATGAACGGCACGCTGCCTCCGGAGATTGGCAACTGTTTGAACTTAACAACACTGTAAGGACAATTTGTGGCGTTCAATTTGCTGTAGCTCTCATCATTTGCCTTCCCTGTAATTTTGAAGTTTGAACCCACTGTTTCAATGCATTTGACTCTGTTTGTGGACTTTCACGCATAAGTATGCGGCTTCAGTCCAAATTGTCCACCATTTTCTCTCTCTGTTCTGTCAGACAGCACACAATTGAAATACCTCACACTCTCCTGCTCTCTCTCTCTCTCTCTCTCTCTCTCTCTCTCTCTCTCTCTCTCTCTCTCTCTCTCTCTCTCTCTCTC